>VXAA01004704.1:472903-524559 GCA_013399115.1 Anseranas semipalmata
TACTATGTTTGTTTAATTTCCAGTTTCCTCTACACTTTCTGGCTTTATTCAAAAACAAATATAGAAACATCAAAACACCTCAAAAATAAAATGTGTGCTTATTTGTAACATTGGAAACAAAATTCCTGCAGAGCATCTGTTCTCAAAAGACTTCCAAACTGGTTCCTGAGGGGAAAGCCATCAGATCCTACAGTCTTATCCATAACAAAACTTAGATTTGGTGGGTTTTTGTTTGTTTGTTTGTTTTTTGAGATTCATAACTCTTAGTATTTTGGTGCTTTGGTACTCATACCTGCACCAGCAGAGGCAACGCAGTCGCAGTGTTGCAGGATTCTGCAGTACCAGTGGGCTGTAGCAATTCCCATCCCAAAGCATCCAAACCATTCTCACTACTATGACAGTTCAGTGGTCCAGTTCACCAATAATGAAAAACCATATCATATAGCCTGGTGTATTAAGGACAGATGAGATCAGGCCTGCCTTACCTTTATATGCCAGACTGTATTTCTGTGACAGGAGCTGAGCCATTCCCAGTCTGGTGGGAGGCTCACATGTCACCAGTTCATAAAAGGGCATCGGGACCACTGCAGCTCTCCTGAAACAGACCCTAAGTCTTGTTAAAGGAAATCTCTGTTTCAGGCGTTCATAAAACATAAAATTAGATTGTTCTAAAGCAAGTGATAATCATTAAGCTCTCAAAGTGCCTTTACAAGGAATATGAACATATCTGGCGGTAAAATGTCTTCTTGCCAGAAGTCAAGTAAGCTGTCCCTTGATCTTTGCTAATGTTCTCCATGCTTTTCTACACAGTCTGTGCTGCACTATTTAAATGTCAGCTCATTCTAAAAATCATAGAGGAAAAGAAAGTACCGAAGTCTTCCTTATGAGGATAAAACTCCGGTTCTATTAAAGTCAGAAGGATTTGCTACTGATTTTAATAGTTCTAGGGCTTCAGTAATAAAATCTGCTAAGTTGATTTTATGTAGGTTCTAAATCTCTTTTTCAAGTATTCTAAATAAAAATAAACTGCTGGAAAGGTGTTTTACTATGAGCTCACATACAGATGTTGTTGGTACAAACATTATGATGAAGCTCAGTAACAGAAAAATTAGATCATATAACAAAGGGAATTTCCTAAAAACAAAGGCAGTTAGACCACAAGATAGTTTCTTAAAAGAATATATATATATATATATATCCCTGACACTAAACCCATTTAAAATTACTTACAGATCAATATCCCACTCCCCACCACAGACAAGATCTTTCTTGTCTCTTAACTAAATGAATATGATGGTGGCTTGGATAGCAAAAGTGAAACTTGATGAAGCAGTCTGACTTTCACAAGAGCTCTCTTTGTGATCTAGCTGAGCTCTGCTAACGGGAACGCAGGCACCAGCCTTGCAAGCCCCTGAACTGCCAGTCCCAAGTGAAACAAATCTTGATCGCTGGGAACTAAATACATTCAGCTATCAGACAATCAGATCAGTAGCTTGTTCAGATCAAGTCTCAGTTTAGCTTAGGCAATTCCTTTCCCAGCACATCAAAAAAATACAGAAGTCATTATTGAATATGTGAGAAAGAGTCTTCTAAAGCCTTTGCTTGCTAAATAACTTCTGTTTAAACTGAACCAGAATTATTGGTTCATAAATCCTTTGGGGCAGAAATTCTTTACATCCATGTAGATAACATCTAACGGAATGTGGCTCCTTTATGAACATATTTTTTTGAATGTGAAACAAATGTAAAACTAACTATTAAAGCAGAACTCTATGCACACATATGTCAGAAAGCACCATAAGCTATCAGGTCAGCATTTTGCCCTGTACATCATATTCCCCTGCTGTCAGTGCTGCTATGGTTCATCAGAACTCAGTCAGCAGCTCTGAAGCACAAGAGAGGTGCAGTAGTGCATCCATCCTACCTACACAAGCATACATGTTTAGCTCACTTTGGTGGGTATATTCTGGCTATATGCCTGCTTGTGATGTTGCCATTAACAGAAACATCATACACGGGTGTATTTCACCAAGGGGCAAACCAAGACTTTGATCGCTGCAAAATGCTCTTGTAGGTTACTGGAGTAACAAGGGCATCAGGGGAAGGTCCATTAACCCCAAGGGATTGCATTGGCTTAGCTACATTAGTAGCAACAAATATCTTTATGCAGATGGTGCTGTGGTTTTCCACATCCTTCCATACCACTTCTTTTTAAGGTCTGAATTCACAGCTTTTTAAATATTCTATTACACCCAGGGTCAGGAGCACAAATGGTCCAACCAGGTCATCCTAAGAAGCTGAAGACCATCCCCTCATCTGGAAGAAAAGAGTGACCAAGGGATATATTTCTAATCCCTCATGGAGCCCTGTAAACAAGTGTGCTTAAACCAGCTTCAGTGCAAAGGATTTTAAATTGCACTGTAGTTACTATGCAGCTTAACAGGCTGGATCTGTGCTTGTCTGACCATACTGTCAGTAAATTAAGGAATGCTGTATTCTTAATAGTTTTTAAAGAATATACCTGTACACTCATTCTGATTCTTTGGACTAGGCATTATGTTGAGGCTTCTGAAAGAAATCTCCCTTGCTGCTCGTCTAAAAGAATACAGCAGCTCCTGTTATCTGCCTGCATTTGTGCTTTTGTTTAGGAAACAGATCAAGCTTGGCTTGACATTGAATTAGATCTATAAGCCTGGAAAGCTTCTCCCGAGATTCACAGATCAGATGCCCCATGTCCAGAGAACTGCGGCCTTTCACCAGATGAGATATTCAATCCTGTGCCCACCAGGGGCTGTGGAAGTTAGTGACTGTCGGAGGGTGTCCTTCCCGGCTTCAGAATCAAAATTTCCCTCTGTTTGGCTTTGGCCATTTTCAAGGAATTAAAATGATGAAAATTACCTGAGGTAGGAATTTTCTTGTACTGGGTTAGATTCGTTCTGACTGCCGGTCATGGTCACTCAACTTTCCACAGTTATAGAACAGTCCAGTAGCTGTGGGAGTTTGGATGAGATAAGCTCAGTACACTTTTTGGAACTGCTGCTTTATTGTGTATTTATCTATGGATCTGAGAATGGAAAAACTGCCAAGATATTGTGAGAACTACCAGCCATGTGGGCATCAAACCAATACTGGACGTCAGGTAGTATTTGGATAACTTGGTAATTCTTGCTCCAGCTTTGCACTCTCTCTCTCTAGGACAAAAAATAAAAAATAAAAATAATCACAATACTTTGCAGATGCATCCTGCTAATACAGTTGTTTGGATAAATATCTATCTCTCTGGTTGAATGAGAAAACTGAGCCACATCTCCAAACTTCTGGAAATCCACATTAATGATGATCACATGCTGTGTAGTGTATATCTGACCAATGGAAAACTTGAAGACTTTTTGTTTTTGTAATAACTCCACATACCTTGGTTCTACACCTGATGAGGAGCCTGTTATGCCCTCCAACAGTTTCTATCAGTTAATAACATCTGCATCATTTTTAGCTGCAGGATATATATATATATTTTTTTAAGGATGAGTTTTCATATATCTGGATAGATTTTAAAGTGAATTTCTTCAGCAATATTTGAAATGACTACTTTCTGCTTAGAGCATTAAAATGTACGAGGAAAGAGCTACTGGGAAATCCTAATACAAACATTGGAAAAGGTCAGGCTTTCACAGCAAATTTCCATAATTCATTATAGATTCACTACACACTGACAGTCTGCAGTAAATTGTCCTGCTGACAAAACTGGAAAGAACAGTGAATGGAACAAATTGAACTGCTCACAACACAAGGACAGCAACGAGAATGCTAAATGGTACAAAATTAATTCCTCAGAAAAGTTCAGGCTGCGATCTTAGATTCCAAGTTTTCAGCTGAAAGAAGGCAATTACAATATCCCAAGTGATTCGGGTCATGTTACTTGAGTTATACATGATGCTTTATGTCTAAATTCTTCTAAATTATGGATTCAATAAGTCATAAATGGACCCCCCATTTAAAGCAAGAGTAATCTTGCAGTGTATGCCGTGCAACTGAGAGGAGGCAGCAGTGGCATCTTTCAGAACTGCTGAATGCTTTTCTGTACACTGGTTTAAGCCAGGCTTTTGCCCTCTTGCTTTAATGATTTTACACTGTTGTTTCTTTATTTCAATATGGTATCAATGTTTCCCTCTTGCTGGTGAGCATTGGGTGTAGAACCGGGCAGAATCTCAAAGTCTGGAGATCATTTACTAAACCTACATTTTTTCATACTGCTAAACATCAGTACAAACAAGGACATTAGTCACCCTCATGACTAATGTTCATGAAAAACATTTTTAAGCTCAGAAACACAGCAGCTTATATTATCCATCAGCTTAGACAAATAGTTATTTAGTTACTGGACTAATGAACTGTGCTTTGCTCATGGACAGAAACGTTATTCTCCTCCCGCTTTGTAAACCTGGTATTTGACAGCATCTAGCCTGGGATCTGGGAATACTTCCCACCTCTTGCATCAAGGTCATTCTCTGTCTGGGTCCTGACTGCTTGTTGGGATAAGCCTCAAATGTATACCATCCCCTCTCTAGGCCTTAATCTATCACACTACTTCCACTGGAAAAATACGAGTAGCTGAGTCTAGGTGGGATCCACTGCACAGTCCAACGTGCCTCCCTGTAAAGAAGACCAAGGGACCAGGACTTCTGGGACACCTGTAGAGCATGCCAGGCCCACTGTATGGAAACAGTAACTACTCTGTTCAGTAAGAGAGGTCTAAGCACACACACGAGCCTCACAAGCCTTCCTCTGGCAGTGAAAATATCATTTAGTTCCTAACACAGAAATTTGGTCCATATGGATCTGCCTTAATGAGACCTTTCAGTCATTTAACACCCACAATCGGTGACTGCTTCAGAGCTGTTCTCCAGCTCTGAAAAATGCCAAGAGAAAATTGTGAAGAAGTTTTACATGTTGTCAAAAAATCAGTAGATATTTCAAGGACTGAGTAACTGAAGGGAATGATGCATGAGTTTCAGGATGGTTAATGTTCTCTGTAATTCAGGGACAAACCCAGGTCCAAATCCCTTTGAGGTAATGGGCACTGGACCCGCAGAGTGCTCTAGTTTCCTCAAAGTACAGAGATTCATTGTGTTGAGGAGTCATCAGTTAATGGTTATAATAGTGTGCAATAATAGTGTGATCCTGGAATAGCTAATCTGAGTTTGTAGAAGGCTAACAACTCTTGCAAACAGCTGAGCCTGTCATTGCTTTCTATCATATTGATATAGGTCAAAATGGCAGCATTTTAAAATGAAGAAAAGCCTGGCTTAATGTTGAACCAAAGAAAGTGAAAGAGTGTAGATTTAAATTGGACATAAGGAAGAATTTTTTCACAATGAGGGTGGTGAGGCACTGGAAAAGGTTTCCCAGAGAAGCTGTGGATGCACCATCCCTGGAAGTGTTCAAGGCCAGGTTGGATTGGGCTTTGGGCAACCTGGTCTAGTGGAAGGTGTCCCTGCCCATGGCAGGGGGTTGGAACCAGATGGTCTTTAAAGGTTCCTTCCAACCCAAACCATTCTATGATTCTATGAAAGCATTCGACCCCATATACTCTTCAGTGAAGGAGAGTCTACAGGCTGCAGACAGACGAGCTCCTGATCTCCCAAACCACGACTTCGGGGTTCTGTGTTTGCAGGAGATGACAGTGCTGTCAACAGGCGAAGGAAGTGGCAGCCACAGTGCTAAATGCTGATACCACACCTCTGCTTTGAGAGGAAAGTCAAATTTTGGCACCCAAATGAAAGAGAACATTTTCATAAGTGATTGTTTTTGTAACTTTTGGTCTATGTAAATTGCCTGGCAATGCATTAGGATCTTAAAGAGGTTTAAATGATGAAAGCCTCTCAGCTTGTCTTTGAGCTCACCTGGAGCTACAGTTTTTATCCAGAGCTTGGTTATATTATTGTTTGAAGGGTGATGAGACAGTTAGAGAACAGATAACAAGAAGTCTGTCAAACCCCATACTCTATAACCTGGGTTCTGCATAGCTCACTGTTTGATTTAATTTACCTAGTGATTTAAAATTGTAAACTTTAAATGGAAAACTTTGGCACATTCCAGTTCCGTCTTCCAAACACTGTACTTTCCTTTAGCCAGGCCATGCTGTGTAACTCAGAGCTTGGGGCAGGGGCAGAGCTAGCCAAGCCTGTGGCTGGCCAGCTGAGAGGGTTTGCTGCAAAAGCTGGGCCAGCCACTGTGGCCACGTGTCCTCCGCTCTGTGTGTCGCTGGATAATGTTCAGCAGCACGAATTTGTGAAATTCTGTATGGATTGAAACAATGGGACTCTGAGTGTATTTTGACAAATATGTTGGACCCCTGCCTTGGTTAGGCTCTTCACTTGACTGCTGGTCACACAGGATGTGTGACTCTATTCATGAACATTAAGGAAATACCCACTGTCATCATCGATATGTTCCTCCGCAAACCTCCCTCTGAAAATTCTAGGTTTTAGGATGTTGATTTGATTGCATCCAAATTGGAGACAGCTAGGACACAGAAGATCGAGGGAGGGATGCTTAAAAGCACCAAAAAAAGGAAATGGCATGGTCTTTTCAGAGACTTGCATGACTATCTGTTACTGCTGGCCCTGAACAGTCAGACCAGTGTGCCCGCTGAAGTGTGCCTGCTTCTTCTCTGATCACAGAGAACCCCACAGTCAGCAGGAGGGACACATTTCCATTTCTGAGTACTGTTAGTGAGATCTGGGGAACTCCACAAGGTATCTTGTGTTTCCTAACCCTCCGGGATCAGTAACAGCAGTGGAGCCAATGCAGTCTGATCCGTCATCATGTGGATTAACTGGCCAGTTTCCTTGTGAAACAGATGAATAATGCACTATGGAGTCTCCACAACAGCCAGAAGCCCAACAAGGTAAAGGATTATTTTTCTCCAGTTGTAAATAAAGATTTTGTAACTATAGTTTTCTGTCTGGCTCTCGGGGAGGAAGTGTTGCCTCAGGACTTTTTTTTTTTTTTCTGAAAAGCACGGTTAGCTTCAATGTAGCAAAGACACTGCTAAACATTTCCTGCTGCAAAGACTCACTGCAATTTACAAGTCTGATTAGAAGTTGCTGGCCTTATAAGAGACTTTAATAGGATGTAGCTCAGGAAATGTTTCTACCACCTTTTGTGGCCACGTCACAAGTTAAATGATGTATGTAATGCATTTTCTCAACCGTTCACCCCCAGCAATTGGAGGTCCCTGTTCCCGCTGCAGGGATTGCTCAAGTTCTTCTAAAGCTGCAGCTAAATTATCGTGATTTACTGAATGGTGTATTAAGGTAAATAGACACATATTTCTTTGATGCTCCAGGTTGTAATGTGATTCACAAGAGCTCTTATCAAAAGTAAAAAATGAAACTGTCATCAGTAAGAGCTCTTTCAATGCCAGTTAATGCCATACAACCCTTGCTTCTGCAGAAAATCGGGCTAACTTCAAAAAGGAGCAGGGGCCTGGACACAGCTTAATGCTCAGGTTGTATAAACATCAAACCAGAGTGCTCATATTGCAGGAACTCTGGGTCTCGCTCATCCCTGCACCATCTCACTCTCATTTCTCACATGCCTTCTGCCATGTCAGAACAAAAGTAGAAAGCACTTTAGGCCAGGGACCACATCTTTTTATATTTTGTAAAGCACCTACAGTGCTTTTAGCTGTGCTGAGACAATGGATATTGTATACAGAAGAATGAATTATCACTGCTGTGGAAGGAGATTTCTACACACTGCCCTAAGTTTGCAACTGCTCCTTTTACAGCAATAACAGTTGGGAAGAGCTTCGGATATTGTTAAATAAGGCATTAAGTGTCTAAGTGAGTTATAATACCCCTGTACTACCATGATCACCAAGCACTAAACATCTGCACTGGAACAGAAACCGAACCCCATAGGCAAAATACATAGCTGCACTATCATTTTATAATGTATTGTCATCAAAATCAGCATTTCATATAAAGCAGGGTTTTTCCTTTTGGTCAGAATCCAAAATTTCATTTCCACAAGACAGCTCCTCAACTCCCCCCCCCATACACACACCTCTTTATTTTGGTGCTGTGCCATCACCTTTTCCAGTCTCCATAATGCTTGAATCAACAATTTTTTGTCTTTAATAAGGACCTTGCAATTCCCTGGGTTTCTAGCCATTCTCTTTAATGGCTGCATTCAGTTTTCACATACTTGCTCTTTCCCTACTATTTCTTATCCACATTCATCTTGCAAGGCTATCACCTTTGTCCTCCTTTACTAATATTTCATTGCGACAGTAAAGGATGACTAAACGTGGAGCTGATGTGGAGCTAGTAACTGCACAGATTTTAAATCATAGAATCATAGAATATCTTGAGTGGAAGGGACCCACAAGGATCATCCAGTCCAGCTCCTGGCTCCACACAGGACTACCCAAAAATCAAACCCTATATCCGAGAGTGTTGTCCAAACACCTCTTGAACTCTGAAAGTCTCGGTGCCGTGACCACTTCCCTGGGGAGCCTGTTTCAGTGTCCGATCACCCTCCCACTGAAGAACCTTTTCCTAACACCCAGCCTGACCCTCCCCTGTCACAGCTCCATGCCGTTCCCTCGGGTCCTGTCGCTGTCACCAGAGAGCAGAGATCAGCGCCTGCCCCTCCGCTCCCCTCGTGAGGAAGCTGCAGGCCGCCATGAGGCCTCCCCTCAGTCTCCTCTTCTCTGGGCTGAACAAACCAAGGGACCTCAGCCACTCCTCGTATGTCATCCCTTCTATACCCTCCACAATCTTTGTAGCCCTCCTTTGGACGCTCTCTAATAGTTTTATGTCCCTCAGGTATTTTGGCATCCAAAACTGCATACAATACTTGAGGTGAGGCCTCACCAGCACAGAGCAGAGCAGGACAATCCCTTCCCTCAACAAGCTAGCAATGCTGTGCTTTGTGCACCCCATGTTGGCCCTTTTGGCTGCCAGGGCACACTGCTGGCTCATATTCGAGTTGCTATCAACCAGAACCCCCAGATCCCTTTCTGCAGGGTTGCTCTCCAGCCTCTCATCCCCAAGTCTGCACACACATCCAGGGTTGCCCCGTCCCAGGTGCAGAATCTGGCACTTGCTCTTGTTAAACTTCATGTAGTTGGTGATTGTCCAGCCCTCTAATCTATCAAGATCTCTCTGCAAGGTCTCTCTACCCTGGAGGGAGTCAACAGCTCCTCCTAATTCAGTATCATCCACAAACTTACTTACTATGAATTCAACTCCTCTGTCAAGATCATTTACAAAAACGTTGAAGAGAACTAGCCCTAAAATGGAGTCCTGGGGAACCACACCATTGACTGGCCACCAGCCCCATGCACTATACATGCATATATACACATATATACATGCACTATACACATGCAACCCCATGTACTATACATCCTTTGAGCCTGACCTGTCCGTGAATTGTTCACCCATTGCATTATGTACTTGTCTAGCTGTATGCTAGACATTTTGTTAGAAGGATACTGTGAGAGACAGTATTGAAAGCTTTGCTCAAATCCAAAAAAATTGCATCTACGGGCTTCCCTTGGTCAACTAGATGGGTAACCTTGTCATAAAAGGAAATTAAGTTCGTTAAGCAGGATTTTCCCCTTGTGAGCCTGTGTTGGCTATGACTAATGACTGCATCTTCTTTCAGGTGTTTTTCAGTAACTCCCAGAACAAACTTCTCCATAATTTTACCAGGCACTGAAGTGAGACTGACAGGCCTGTAATTACCTGGGTCTTCTTTCTTGCCCTTCTTGAAAATTGGAAAAACATATGCCAGCTTGCAGTTGATTGGGACCTCGCCAGGTTCCCAAGACTGTTGAAAAATAATTGAGAGAGGTCTTGTGATGACATCAGCCAGCTCTTTGAGTATCCTGGGATGAATCCCATCAGGCCCCATAGATTAAGTGCATCCAGCTGGAGCAGCAAATCCTGCACAAGTTCGAGGTTGGCTGGGAGTTTATCATTAATGCAGTCATGGTCCTCCAACTCAGAGCACCTGGGGTCCCAGAGCCCATCAATGGTCCTAAAGACAGAGGCACAGAAGGCATCTCTGCTTTATTTATGTCCCTATTTGTGAAGTGACCAACCTCATCAAGTAACCTCATCAAAGTTTCAGTTTAATATTTGAAATAGCACATGTGCACCTGTATTGTTTGCATCTCTCTTAATAGATCTCCTGCACATTACTTATCTGCTTAAATGTTAAACTCTTTGGAAGCAAAATAAGTGCTTGTCTGCTTGGGAAAGCAAATGTCATCAAGCAGAGGTTTGACTTCACAGGTTGCATTTTACATCAGCTTCTTGTGTGGATGCATTTAGGAATTTAGGCTGTGGCTCCATGGTGATTTATCTAAGCATCACCAACAGTACAAAAAGGATCTGATCATACTTGAGAACATGACTGCACTTCTGGCAGATCAAACTACACAATAGACACTACACAATATAAAGTTTAAGCTGCGTAATGTTTTCATGATCTTGTGGAGGTTTTATGCTGCCTGTGGGAGGACAGATGTTCCCTGATCTAGCATCAAAATGTGCAGACAGATTATACCTGATTGGGCATAAAGCCTGCCAGTACAAAGTTGATCCACTGGTGCTTTTGAACAGATTTGAACCAGCAGTGAGTTTATCTTAAATCAGAGCTTGCCTTCAGATGGCCATGGCATTTCTGACGAAGTACTAGGATCCCTAAACACAGATTTACCATACTGCCAAACCATGGTGTTAAGACCACTGGCACATGTCCTCCTCCAGTTCTAGCTCTGTCAAATCAGGTGGTTAAGACCATTTATGTCCAAGCCTTTCCCAGCACATTTTCATGCTGAAGGACAGTGACCAAATGCTCCAATGCAGAACTTTGGATTGTCCCTGGAACAGACTGATCATCACCTCTGCCAACACTTAGCACAGCTGCAGGAGGCCAGTGTTGTCCCACTGGGAGGACTTCAGCCCCTGCCTAGGGGCAGGCTGGCAGTGTAGCCTGGTATGTTCAACACAACATATATGAACACAACACAACACTGATACCAATGGAGCTGAAATGACTCACACCAGCTACAGATCTGGCAAAGGCACAAAGGCATTTCTAATAACTGCAAGAAAATAAAATTACTTAAATCCAAAGCAGAATCATGGCAATTTCAGCTGAAATCCTCAGATATGTGGCATAATCACTGACTGAGGTATAACTAGTTCCACCTGCATTCTGCACTGCTTTCCAGGGCAAACCTCCCTGCAAGAATAGCAGCACAATACAATAACTGACTTCCTTTGCTTCTCTTTTTAGAACTTTAAACAAGAAAGTTGTTCAGGCTCTGAATCCGGTAAGCACTGGAGAACGAATACATGTTTATACCCATAAAAAGCTATTGTCTTGTTTTAAATGTCATTTCAAAGACCTTTCTTCATTTCTAGCAAATAAGCATAGAGATAATTTTTCAGAGTCCAGTCAGACAACAGAAGCAACTCCTTAAGATTTTGGTCACCAACCACCTCCTGATGGAGAAATGAGCATAACGGGAATGCTTTGCAGAAACTGCCTACAGAACTGAACAGTGTTTGCATGAAGTAGGCAGAGAACTTCAAAATCTCCAGTAAGGTAGTTAAAAACAGAGATACAGTGGAAAACAGTAATGGCAAAATTTATCCAGGGATTTGCCACAAATAGTTTGCCCAGCTCTAACCAGTAGTGTCTTATAAATGAAGAGACACTTCCTTCTGGGAATTACAGCACAGTTTAGCAGCTTGCACTTTATCCTGCCTCTCTCTTTTCCTGTCTCTCAGCTTAGCTGCTACAAGGAAAAAGAAGCTGAGAAGTGTCACAAGCCATACAAATGAGCAGCATACAGAATGGAGCAAAAGAAAGTGCTAATCAACAGACCATATCAAATATAAAAGAACTAGAGCTGGTACAGCTCGGAAGAAAAACAAATAAATGACTAGAACAGCTTCTAGTCAAAGTACCCATCCTGAACTTTCCATGTCTTCAGTGAAAAGACAAAGGGTCAACATAAACAGGCAGAGCTGACCCAGAGCAGTTTCGATTTTGTCATGCTGTTCTGAATGTTGGTCATTTGCTGCATTGCAAATAATGGTCCCTTTTTGTCATCACAAGAACAATAATAGTGACACCAAAATGCTTTTCATGCCATTCAGTGCAAGTCACTGCAGTGATTTTGTTCTAGCCTCTGCTTAATTCTTCTGTCTCAATTGCTGCAATATTTCCCAGCACGTCCAAAACACTTGGTTCCGTGGTTCTTCTCCCTTGTTCCGAGTTGCACAACGATTTTGTTTACAGCTTGTTTCTTTTCTCTGGATACAAATGACTCCAATGAGGCACTCCAGCCCTTTTGCTGTCTGACAGCCCCAGATGAACATCACAGAGGATGGAGATGTTTGCTACCATCTGCTGGTGAACTAGGGTTGGGGACCAAGCAAGCATCACAGGCCTGTATGCTTTTCTGCATTTATTACCTGACTTCTTTTGAGTCACATTTATTTAGGGGTTTGATTGAGGCTAAGAACATGCTGATATTTTTGTTGTGTGGCAAGAAGCCAGAAAAGCCAGGCATGCTATATTTTAAGCAGATAATCAGGGAGAGGTGGAGAAAGGGATTTCAGTCCTTTACAGATGAGCAAATCTCTGGTAGCGAGACCTTTGGGGAGACATGTGGGAGCTGCAGAACTCCCAGAAGTGTAATGACAGGCAGAAAACCTTGGTTTACCATCACAGCTGGAGGCAATAAAGCTCTAACATTGTTGCTAGAAATAATAATGTCATCACCTCAGAGAGTACTTGCTTCTATGGCAGTAGCTCCCAAATGATGCATCGTAATCCCAAGCGTGGCTATGGCAGCATGCAGTGGGGTTCAGGGTTGATGAGACAAGTATTTGGGGTCATATACTATTACTGGACTGTTAATATTGTGAAGAGTGAAGGGAATTTGTCAACCTCTTCTGCATCACAACATGACAAAAACAACTAACAAATACACACAATGGGGTGCATCTGCACCCAAGAGCAGGGAGAGGAAATAAACACATCTCATGTGCTTCTAAGCAAAGTTCATAGATGCTGATGTAAAAAAATAGCTGGCGTATATATTGGAGAGGTCTTTAAAAGCTAGGTAGAAAAAGCATTTCAAGAGAGCAATAGCTGTTTCTGAATGCTTATCAAGGAACTTACACGTGGAAGTGTTTAGCAACTCTATATTTAACAGAAATGAAGTTCAATGAGAAATGCTTGGTTCTGTAAGCTGAAAACAACTTCCAAGTTAAAGAACAAAGTGAAATTCTTCCCCAGAGGTGCTGACCATCCTCAGCTCCATCATCTCCCCAGCTTCAGTAGGATTTGGGGAGTGAAGTAGCTCCCTGGGCTAATTGAAGACCTTCATAGATTAAGCCCTAGAGTAATCCATTGCAGCACGTACCACAGTCACGCTGCCCTCCTCCTGCACTCACTTCTCTGCTGTTGAACTAGGGACTGAACAAACATCACAGACCTGTCTGATTTTCTGCAGTTATTACCTGACCCCTTTCGAGTCACATTCATTTAGGGGTTTGGTACGAGGCTAAGAACATGCTGATAACTGTTTTGAGGCAAGATGACATCTGTCATCACCACACTGTCCTGCTGCTCATGGTCTGCTCCTTTGCGAGGGTGCACTAAATCCATACATTTAGATTGTGAGCTTTTCTGGTAAGGCCTTCTTCTGTTTGTACTGTATTTATCACAGTGGCTTTTGACACAGGGTTACTTAGGCACCACCACAACAAAGCAACAACAAACTGCTCAGTAACATGCACTTACTCCTGCTGCACAAGGCAGAGCGAAGCTCTACGTAAGTTCAGCTGAGGCTTTTGAAACAGCAGCAGAGGAGGCTGTTCCCAGCCAGAGAAGCTGCGTGGTGCTGCCCGCTTCCCACGCCTCGCCTCCCCTCCTGCCCTCCCCGTCCATTAGCAAGCAGGAGCCCTGTACTCAGCCTCTTCAGAAGGAAAACACTTGAGCTCCTGATTTTTCAGGTTTTCTTATCACGGATGTTGCTTGGTTTGTAGGACTCGATCATTGTTCTCGCATCCTTAGGGAGGAGTTTACATCATCATTTCTTAGCAGCCGTTCAGATGACAGGTCCCTGCCCCAACGGCTGTGGCTGGCAGGGAGAGCGAGCCGCTGTGCAGCATTTGAAAGTTGGCACGGCACTTGTGCCGGCTTCCAACCGCCTGCAAAGCAGCCCCCAGCTCATTCACGTATCCATGTCAGGCAGACAAAGTGCAGCATTGAATTGGCAAGAAACCCTGAGGCAGGCTGATCCCCAACAAGTGAACTTCCTGGCCTTGAATAGAAAACCACAGAACAGCAGGTTTTGCTGCTCCCCCCCCCCAGTTCATACAGGATCCAACAAAACAGAACCATCAACAGTAAGAGCAAATCAATGGGATTCACATGCAGCTAATCCTCAACGAGCAAGTACATTCTGTAACTAAATCTGTTTGTACCCTGTGAATTTGAATTGCACTCATCTAAGCAGCATGTCGTCTACTCCCTGGTTAGGAAATAAGTGGTAGGAGTTTGTTGGTACATCAATAGCTGCATGATCTTGTTATCTCTTCTTTAAGCCAGATATATGACACAAAGAGGTGCAGCTCTAGACTCCCCTAATGTTAGCAGCAAATGATGGAAAACGCAACAGTGATTCATGTGAGCGATACCTGAAAAGGCCTTTGAAGAGGGACTCTGGCCAAGCTGATACCAGCCACAGTCCAATTTGTGTCAACCAGACGTATCACACAGTGCTCAGCCCCCTGCTCTCCCTATCAGCTCCGCGCCTGTCAACAGATCGAGAACCACCAGCAGCCTGTTCTCTGAGAAGCTGGCAAAGAAGTGGAGGCAGACTGACACAGAGATGTGAGAAAGAGCAGCCCCATCCCCTCCTCCAGGCTTCAGAACAAAGATGCTTATGGTTTATAATAAAGATGCTTCTTGCCTTGGTTTTCAAGCACTGGTACCTACTTGAAAAGGCATGTTCAATTCCGAGCCCTTCACACTTGTCAACATGCTTTTCAGTTGTCACCTCCCTCTTGTCTTCCTGTACTCATGCCCTCCCCCATTTCTAATTAAACTAGTTTTTACAAAACAATATTTTGACAAAAGCAATGAGCTTTATGCCCTACAGACTGTGAAATGTCTCAAGCAGGAGTCCTGTCTTTCTTCCACAGTTTCCTGTCTTTCTTCCACAGTTTCTGAAATATCATATAAATGAATATTATACACAGAATTAGCGTAGGCTTTGGCCTTAATATTTCTTACCAATATTTCTAATTAGAAATTCATTTCTGATAGAAATAAAAACTGCATAGCTTAGGGCAGGAGGATAACAATTTGGGACAAAACTTGCACCATTCTTCCCGGCCCCAGGAGGTCTGCTACACAACTCCCACATCCTCCTGGCCCCACCAGAATGCACAAGACTTATCTGCTTGTTGTGCTGTGGGTATGTGGAAAAGCACAACATATCAGCATTACCTGCAGACTGGGACACCTACTCTTGAAAGAAAAAGATTTAGCAGTCTGAAAGTACATGTCTCTGTCCTCCCTCCTCCAGCAGCAATGTGACCTCTTTCAGCTTCAAAGGATTTAAATTAACTTGCAGTACCAGTGCTGTTCTAGCCAATATAAGGACATAAGCAGGACAGGGTTGTAGGGAAACAATATCTTTCATCAGCCTTCCACTGTGAAAATAGAAGGCTTGTGTGTCTGAAATCTTGTTGGATTTTTCCAACTGAAAGAGTTGGTCAATAAAAATATTACCTCCTTCCACAAAGACTTTCTTAAATCAAGTTAGAAGTTTTTTTTCTTGTAAACTTTAGTCCAGAGCCATCTCTTCTGTTGGCTTGGCATTCTATTTTGCTTTTCCATATAATTATGCCCACTTTTTCACATATTTTTATGTACAGGTAGGAACATCACAGCATGGTAAGATCCAATAACCTTTTCCATTGCAATTCCCTCCTCTACTTGCTTTGCAGCCTAAAGGCAGAGAGTTATAAGTCCTCACAACTCTGATATGAATGCAGAAAAATCTTTAATACACCATTAGCAAGCATACGTAAGACCACTGTATTTTTTGGTGAAATGATCCTTTCATTACCATTTAGTGAATACTCACTTTGGGAAGATAAGATTTCCTAATAAATGGGGAAACTGAAGCACTACCACTGTAAACTCCCACATAGAAAGAAAGCATCCGATAAAATTCATTTCATGCGAATTTTACTCCAAACACACTTTGCTCCAGCAGCTGATTTTTATTTAGGATTTATGCTACAAATAGTACAGATCTGGGCTGGGGCCACACTGTACCAGGCACTTTAAAGGACTTGCAATAACAGCTTCTGGGCAGTGTCTACCTCACAAGCCAAGAGAAAAGACAGGTCAAAGACTGAGAAAGGGATACAGCAGAGATATATGACAACTACTTATGCGGCATAATGAATCATGGAGAGCTGAAGCAAGAGCAGTTACCCTGCTCTGTCACAGTATCTAGTTACTCATAACTGGCTCACATCTTAAATGCATAATAACAGATAGAGGTGAGGTTCCTACAGTTACTGCTCTGTAAGCAGTTGACTCTAAAATGAAGTTTTTAAAGCAGCACTTTAGAAGGTAGTGAGTGGGTGTATTATCAAACTGCACTATAGTGAAAGCACACACCCACTAATAGAGAAAGGAAAGGTAATGATGCTGGTCCCATCTCATCCTGACAATGCTGGTCTCCTCAAGATGAGATGGGACTCAAAGAAATGAAGATCTAACCTGAATCTCTGAATGGGAGAAACAGCTGACCTGCAAAGCAGCTCTGGCTTCTGCCAAATTTTATCACAATCACATGCCAGGTAAATTGTGTGCCTATGTTTTTTTCCCTTCAAGTCATTTATTACAGGGATGCAAATTTTTCTAATTTATTGTATCTTGGTACAGTTGACAAATCCTTGTAATCCCTATGTTACCTAGGAAGCTTGAAAAATTTCCCCAAACACTGTTCCTTCCTTACAGAAATGAATAGCTTCTTTTTATATCTCTCTGCTTTTGCTGTCAATATAAATACAGTAGCATTTCCAGGCTAGAATGAAGAAAGTGGCTATGCATTTGGCTATTTTAAAGTCAAATGATAGAAGCTTTAAAAGGCAACTAGTAATCTGTTCTCTAGAACCAAATCCATATAGTCTGTCTAGTTCCAATCAGTCATGTATATGCCATTTTGCAGTGCAGTTCCCTTAAAATGTTATTACTCCCCTTAAAATTTTGTAAACATGGCTCACAGTTGGGAAAACAGTTAAAATGCTTGTTCCCTGTGCCACCAGCCTCTTTACATGATGCATATCTGAGCTTACCTTCCATGTGACGGAGGGGCAGGCTGCCAAGGTGAAGGTAACTTTCTCTGTCACTACATTGAAGGTGACACGAAACATGGTTTGTATCCCAGTGGCCTCAGACCCAGGGTAGAAATCTTCAGCGATGGTCACACTGCTCACTTGTATACATGCTGCCGGGCTCCTGTCACGTTGTGCTATATGTTCAGCAAACCCATAATGTTATGATCAAAGCTGAAGCCTGAAACAGCTGTAAGGGTCCAGCTTTTCCCAGCAGCCTTGCTCCTGTGTGTCAGGACTAATCAGATTAGCTGGTCTTACTTGTCTGAGTTGGGACTAACAGGTTAGCAGAACAGTTTGGGTGGGGGAAGGGAACAGCAAATAAATCAAATTAGGGCATTTAGTAAGCAGCTGAGATTTCCTTCCTGCTTGCCTTTGTCTCTTTACAAGACTCACACAGAGCCAGGACAATGCACCACAAAAATGCAGCTTTGTTTTAGAGCAGCTCTTTGTATAGGAGAATTTCTCTAACTTTGCCTTGATTTGATTCATTTTTGGCTGCCAATGATCACCGACAGGAGAGCTCTCCCACAGTGGCCTGGATGTTGTGCAGATAAACAAGCCTCAGACAGAAAAGGCAACTATTGTGCTCTTTTCATCCCACACTACCCGCCAAGGCAACACGCTGGCTGTGCCAAGAGATCAGTCACACGATCTGCTCTGCCCAGCACTGGATAACGATGGTCACAGATGGTCAAATCTGAAGACTAGGGCAAAAGGGTCAGAGGGACAGGACAGGAGAGTACAGGAAAAAGTACCAAGTCATGAACCTCAACCCACTTCAGAGTACTTTTTCTTCTCTCTGAGTAAGGCAGATTTACCCTCCGGGGAAGGAAAATTAAAAATAAGAAAGAAAAAAGACAAATCAAGTAGCGTAGTAGCCTCCTTCCCACCATCAACATGGTTGACTAGATGCATGAGCTCTGTGTTACATGATGTGGGAGACACTGCATGTGGAAGATGTTTCCCTGATGAACACAACCAATGCAGTCAGCTCTGCCTGCTACCATCACTAATAGTCCTAGCATGCAAAGAACAGACTTAGTTTGGAAAACATCTCTCATCTGTATTTATCCTTCCAAAAAAATAGGTCTATAGTTCAAGTTAGTCACCTAATTTCCTCCCCTGCCAACAGAAGATAGATCGGATCAACTGTCCTCTGCAACTGCCTCTTTCTCACCACCTACTAAACAGATTATATATGTATATTATATATTGACTATGTATTGACATTTCAGAAAGCTGATATGACACGAGATTAATATGTCCCTTGGAAACTTCTATTAAGTGTTCAGCCTGAGTTCAAAGATGCATTTTCTTTCCCCTACTTGCTCAGTGGGTCTGGTCTGTGACTCTAGACAGATGTTTGTTGTAGAATGACGAGGCCATCAAAATGTCCTGAATTCTACTAATGAGTTACTGTTCTGTGAGTAACACATTCGTGATGTTGGAAAGAGGCCATTCTGAGAACCTTTTATTCTCACAGGTGAATACCCACTCATATAATTGTTGTACCGACACTGGACAGAATAAACATGCTACAACCCACCAAGACGAGTAGTGCATTGACAATCTGACCCTGTAAGAATTCATTTATTCTAATGATCTAATTCTTGTGGCCCAGAAAAAGCTGTAGAGCAAGTAAAAGCTAAGGAATGTCCCAAACATTTTGATGACGGCATATGGGTGGATTGCTGTACTTCAGTGCCCGCACTGGCAGAAGTGAAGCCCACAGTGTGTAAAGGGCACAAAAGCCCCATCACAAAAATATTATTTAAAATCATAAAAAAAAAAAAGAAAAAAAGCCTCATAGCTCAACTCCCAGTACCAGAATCCCTTCCAGGAAGATCAACAAACCAACCAGCCAGTGCTCAATTACCTTCAACGTGAATAAGATGACAAAGGAGAACTTTGTAGGAAGCCCACTATGAACACTGCCATACAGATCTGATGCACACCTTTAAAGAATAGAATGGTATGTCCTGTCATGTAAGCCACGACTGACTAGACAGACAGATATCACCTGTTTGCTGGGATTAGGTAGTAGGCAAGCTTTTTTATTTTCATAAAGAGAAAATAAGATTCAGCTCCCTGTAAATAATATACTGATAGTAACATATTTATATATTTCCAAAGAGACTCATGCATGGTGAAATGTGCTTCTTTCCTCTCATCAACTGACTTCCTCTGGTCTGCTTTCATTTACTTATCTAGTTAGATTTTTTAGTGCTATTCAAGCGCCAGTTGATGAAGTGGAGGCAAAATAATATGAAGTATCTGCTTGCTTTAGTTTTATAAAAGCTATGGTTTTTCTTTTCTTTAAAGTGCTGGTTTACTGAGAATCTGAAGTAGGAACTTTCCTTTTTGAGAAAAGATACATTTCCAAGACCGTTTCCCTGTAAACTGTCTTCCAAGTGCCAGCAATGCCATTGTTCCTATGAAATACAGTTGTCACAGGCAGTCAGGCTCAGGTTGAGACAGGCCCCCTGGTAATTTGTGCCACACTGATAGAGAGCTCTGGGAGTGAAAAGCTGTATCATGAAGACAAGCAAGTTTTAGGGCAATATGTTCTTAATGCCCCCTGTGCTGGTGAGCACAGAGCATGGTGCTTGTTTCTATTTTTAATCAAACCAACAGTCTCATGACTCCAGAAAATTACAGTAACTGGGGTTCAAGGTCATTACAGATAGCTTGCTGCAACTAATTTCCACTTCCAAGAAACAGAGCAGAGGGCATGTTAAACTTTTTGGAAAAAAAGTTTCTGTGAAATACTGCTACAAACAAAAAAGCAAATGCATTTTTATTTATATAACGCTGTGTACAAATTACTTCTGGGGGTATGCCCACTGCATAAATAAATGAAATAGGGCTCGAGTCATAATAAAATAACAAGTGTATTTTACTATGAAACTGCTAAATTCAGAAAGTGTCTTTGACATTTAAATCATTGCTTATTGCACCTGTTCTTTGTAATCATTTTCCAACTGTCTTATATCGGGTCTCAACCATACTGATTAAATCTGAGACAGAAACCATCTCCAGTTTCCATCTTTGCACAGCGAAGCATCTAGTACAAGATCCTCACCTCTGACAAGGGCTACTGGACAGTATCAAGGTAAGAAAAAATGAGAAAAGAGCTCAACATATGAAACCTCCAAACCAGATCTTCAGCCAACGCAATACACCTTTTCCTCCTCTCCATGTTATCTTTCAGCTTCTCCCTTCTCCTTTGTTTCCTCCTACTTTGTGATATATACCTGCTTTTCTTGTCTTGTTACCACTGGTACTGTAAGCTCCTCAAGGCAACATTTGATTTATACTACATACAGCCCCAAACTTATGCCTGAGTACTAGCAGGGTCTCTGGAGCACCAGTGCATTATAAATTAAGAAGCTCAGCATATTAAGACAAGCTTGTGCTGAGATCAGCCAGCCTGAACTACTACCTTAAAGTATTTAGAGAAGCTATTCCTCAGACACATTTTCTCTTCGTGTTAATCCAAAGACATGCATAATACATATGTTCAAAACAAATAATTTTTTAATATGCTGAATACATTGACTTGGCAAATGCATAGGACATCACAATTGGGAGCTAAGTGACAAATACTGCTTTATGGCACACTCAGAAATAGCTGTTATCGATCATTAGTTCCCTTTCCTTTCCCTACAACACCTATGTGTCAGCAGGCACCCTGCCTTTTGATCACACCCCACACTTTTCTTCCTTTCCAAAGAAACGATCAGATCCAGAAGCATATCCCAACATGGCAACAGTTGTAGGCATAGTTCCTGAGATCTGTCCAAAAAGCCAGACTTACTATTCATCCTAGCATACAAGAAATGTTAACTGAGATACTGTTATTTTGTGCTAGTACCTCCTCCTCCCATAGACAGGTGTGGTTTTCATTCTGTGAAATATACGTAGTATTGCGTCTTGACAGCGTATTACAGACCAGCAGTGTGACTCTCCTCCAAAGCCAATGTTATAATAGCACAGCAAGCTGTGAATGGCAGTGGACAGACTTAAATGAGGTCCAGTCCCTAAGGCTCATTCAAAGCCACACACACGCTCACACACACACAGAATGTGCCACCCACAAGCCACCACCACAGATTTTCAGGCTGCTGTCAGATGAAAGAAAGTGTAAATGGAAGACAGGCAGAAGCAACACAATCTGCCCTCCATTAGCATAACTTTTTCTGGTCCAAAGTGAAGGGCAAAGCTCATAGAGAAGGCTACTTATGAATCCCAATATCTCATTTTATGAATCTGACCATGAGACACCTGTACTGGACTAACAGTAAGTAATTGCATATTTTCATATCACCTCTGAAAACACATAACAGTTGGTGCATTTTAATTGCCAGTCAGCTTTGGTAAGTGGAATTTCAGGTTTCATTTACCCTTGCAGATGCTGCCATTAGCTCTCTCAAGTGTTCTGCAGGTCTTTTAGCCTAACATCTTCCAGTTGACCTAATGGAAAACGGCAGCTTCCACACTCCCTGTGCTTTGAAAATATATGGTTAAACCTGCCTCAATTAATTTACTGTCTCTTTGGATTTGGTTAGTATTTGTTAGTGTATGTTCAAGGAATGATGCCTGAAATCTCTCCCCAAAGCATCTTAAATCCTGTAAAGTCAGTTTTGATTACTACAAGACAGTGGACCAGAAAATGATGCAGAATCTACATGAGAACTTTCACTGTGTCTCAGAGCAGGACACTGCAAGGAAGACTGTGTGCCTGCTTCATTATCCTGCTGCTTGCACTGCTGTACAAGGAATTCCTGCTTCGAAAGAAAGGCTTTCTGAATTCAATAGCTCCTTCTGGTGGTCTGAAAGAAAACACTTGATTACAGTCAGCTCATGGCAATGCAGCATTAATGCACAATTCGTTCAATAATCATATGTAACAGCAACAGCTAGAAGTTATGGCATGAGTAAAACAACCATTAAAGTTATGATTCAATAATTATGCCACACCAACTATATGTTACATCACTCTCGTAAAGGAGACACGGTTTCTAGAATACCCTCTTTTCCTCCCATTCCACCACAATATTGCTATGAATTTTCTTCCTTCTTGTAAATAAGAAAATATGAAGAAAGGTGATGGGATGAAAAGTGGTAGCAGTCACAAATTCTGAGCTACTGGCCCAGCAAATTTAGGAGAATCATAGAATCATAGAATGATAGGAGAAGTCCTCAATGAAGTATTTGGCAAAGCACATCTCAGTATGAGTGGTTCTGATTTTGAGGAAATGATCAACATACAAGAGAGGGATTTGATCCAAACCTCACCGAAGATAGAGAGACATTCTCTAGTAATGTGAATGTGCTTTTGGTTGGACTCAAAGACACCACCTTCGAGGTGGAAAAACACATGACAAAATCTCTGAGCAACAGACCTTCTGAGATGTCAAAGAGCTTTTGTTTTCTTGTTTTTACAATCGGATTGTCCCGTGTTAAGACAGATACTATCCTCTTTTTAGGCTCACCTCTTAAAGAGTAACAACCACACAGCACTTACATGGCATGCATTCTGCCCTAGCCATTCTCACTAACATTATGTCACTCCCCAGCAACCCAAACAAAACATTGCACCGGGAGTTATAAGCAGCAGTCCCTCGTCTTTTTTCTAAATGATGCATTGTTTTTAATTAACAAGATTTCCTGTCAGGGCTCTACAAACCTATTTCCTATGTGACAGTCCTTTTAAGACTTATCTGGTGAGATGTTCATGGCTGCTGTCAGAGGGGTCCAGAGAAGATCTTTCACATCATACCCCCAGCGGGGCAGTGTGATAACTCTGCTCAGCTGGATCCCTGGTACCTAAGATTATGTTTAAGTGAAGCACCAAATAGAGCTTCAAGTTAAATCAACAAGAGAAATATTATTTAACACTATAAATGAGTCATGGTCTGCCTACACTTTCACCAAATTTTATGCTTGGCAAAAACCAAGATTTTACAAAACCAATGAACAAGACAAATGTTTAAATGAACTGTAAAAGCCACAACACATATCTTTCTAAATACAACTTCCCCTAAAATATTTGCAATCCAGATTTTGTTGAAAGTGAATACAGAATAAATTAAAGTGAAATCATTTTTTTTCCAAAGAATATATACTTGGAAAAAAAAAAAAACAACACTAAGGGCAGAAACAAAACAAAACAAAACAAAAACAAACAAACCAAAAACAACCAACCCACAAATCAGAATCTAAACAATAGTTCCATTTTTCTAATCTACATGTCTTCCTGTCAACAGCCCTGACTGATGTTAGCGTGAATTTTAGGATATGGCCTAGCTGGTACCATCACTGGAATATCAAAGGAAACCTAATCTCAGAGATAAAAAGTGATTATTTTAACTTGATGTTAGTCTTTGATCTGGAGCTTACTCAGAATACTGGGGGAAAATTAGTTTGGTGTTGACTGCTGATTCTCCTTTGCCATGTGGTTCAAATTCTTTCTGGATGCCAATTCAGCATTAGCAATTATTCACTACATGTCCAAAGGGTGCTCCACAAGAAAGCAATGGGATAATCCTGAGTTGGGGGATCTTGAAAGAACTAAACAAAGAATGCTCCCTGGGAGAGCAGCGAATGGTTCTGTGTTAGGAAGGATGTTCTTCCTTCCTGAACAGCATGTGTGAGGCTTCTATCTCTGGGATGCTGCAAGAAACATGCTCTGAAAGAAGTTTTGAAGGACGACATGTGCAGTTTGGGTGCTTTGTGCTAGTCAGTAGTGACTTCTGTGGGCAATGAAGAACTCTGTGGCTGTCAGAACTGTAAAGGTGGGAGAGTTTGAGAAAGGAAAAATACATGGCAGTTTCCCATGCAAATATCAGCAGGCCATAGCTGTGGGATGAGCATGTCAGCCTAGATTCTGTGTTTACTGTGTATGTTTTCGATTAGCTATTATCTAACTATTAATTACAATGTGCATAAGAGTAGCATATGAAGCCCTGGGGAGCAATCAGGGGCCCATTCCACTCCATCAGAGACTGTACATCCACCGAGAAAGAGAAACCTCTGTCTCCAGCAGCCTTTGAAGAATACAAGCATAAAACCAGAACCAATCAGAAGAGCAGCATCCTGAGTTCTCAGTCACCATAAGAAACAATTACAGAGGTTCAAGGCAAAGTTCTGACTAGCCAGCCCTAGTCTCCTGGACCAGACACTGCTGGGTACTTAGGAAAAACTACAGATCAGGGCAAGTATACCATAGCTTGCTTATAGATCACTCCAGCTTTCAGCAATCTTTGCTTAGGGACTTCCAAAGCCAAAGATACATAAGTGATTTTGTGTTGAGTAGTATTTGATGAACTTTCTTCCTCTATTTTCTCTCTAAAGCCATTTACATTTCTTGGTTGCTACAGTGTCCAAGTGATGACTACTTCTCTAACTGAATTATGACACTGTATAATAACGTACTCGGTTTTGCTTATTTTTCTACCTTGATACTTGGTAGTTTCATAGGCTACTCCCTAACTCCTAAATCACAATTGTCTATTCCACTTCCACATGACTTTCAGAACTCCATAGATTTCTGCTATACTGTCCCTCTGGTTTTTCTTTTCCAGCCTGAAGAGAAAAATGAGCTGAACTCATTTTCCTCATATGGATATTTCTGTAGCCTACAATGCATCTAATGACACTCTGAAGGGCCATTTGGCAAGCCATTTCTTTGGTAAGGTGAGAGATCCCTTTCTGACACCAAACTATCCCTAAATATTCTAAGAGCAGTGACCAGCCCTAAGATCAATGGGTTCACTGTGTCCAGTGGGATGCCTTACCCCTTTTAATTTGTCTTTGAGAGACTTGCAGTTGGTGTGACTGATATAATCATTGCCTGAGCCAGCAGATAATAAAACCAGAATAAAGTTACCTTTCTATCATGACAAATGGCCATTTATTCATAACTCTTTGATTCCTACCTTTTAATCAGTTATCTAACTGTTCCTTAAAGAGCCTCTGGTAAGGGAGGGATATATCAAAAGATTTTTGGAAATTAAGTATGCTGAACAAACCAAACCATTCTTTTTCATACACTCATTGATTCCAGAACCTTGCTATATTTGTGAAGTTTGATTTCCTACTATAAAGACAACTGAGATCTTTTCTCCTGTTCTGTGTTTATTTGTGTGTCTACCAACTGCACACCAGTGAGTAGCTGCAAAAGGTAATTTTTTTTTTTTAAAGAAGAACATATAAATATAGTCAACTAGATAAAAACAAAATGTGTATGTGATGATTTAAATGGGAGGGAACCAGGAATGCATTAACTGGAAGGCTGCTAAAATAAGATCAGTAACAGCAGGCATCACAGACTAGAATTTTGTTCCTTTCCCTATTGCTGACCTGGTAAAAAAGCTAAAATAAGCCACTTCACAACCCTGTCCTTCCCTCCCACTCCTTTCTGAAACTCCTTTAAAGGTCAGGATTGTTTCCTGTACAATGCTTTACCGCTGAGGTCCTATGAGTATTAACTGATGACCATGAGTTTCTACAGAACAAGCAGAAAGTGCACATTTGTGCACATTCAAAAGAAGATCCATGAGGTATGCAGTGATGTCTCTAAAGGCAGAGAGACCCACTGGGGAAAAAAAGGATTGTAAGGTGTAGACTTGTGCTTTTTGATAGAACAGCTTGCCTGTGGCCATAGAGGAAGCCTGTAGCAGCTTCAGGAGGTGAACCCAGACACCTTCCATAGCTCAGCTCAGCTCAGCTCCTCGCCTGCAAGGCTATATTCCTTCCCTCCACAGTATGTATGAGAGAGAACTCATGTGTCAAAACATCTCTAGTTAGAAACATGACATCTGTCATAAAGTTCTTAGAAGGTTAGTAATGCCACTAGCAGTGGAACTGAGTTTAAGTAAATGACAATGTACATGTTAGAAAGATGACTGTGACCCTATGGAGAATTAGTATGTCAAAGCACATTTATTTCATATCAGCTGAGCTATAATCACCAGAAAGTTTAACTCCTATTTGCGCAAATAATTTCTATTACTTCTTTGGAAAAGGATTCTATCCTTCTAGCTCTAATACCCTTTTTTCCACTGTCATTGATAGAAAAGGGTCTCTAGGGACATATTTTCCAGCTGAAAAACATTGTGTTCTAGATTTCTGCAACAAGGGAATAAACTCAATCATTTTTTTGTCTAATTTTTGAAACCCCTATAATATTTTAAATGTATTAAAGGGCTGAGGGATTTTCATAATGATAATGTAATTTGGACTGAGTTACTTGACAGGCTAGAAAGAAGGCATAGGTACATGGTAAATACTTCTTTCTGAAGTTTACTAGAGCTGATGAATTACTTTCTAAGGAACTCCACAGCGTGCTTAAAATCAGTCATAACTGCCTAGAGCCTATAGCAAAATAAGGCATCAAAAAAGACTTATTAAACTTTATTGAAAAGGTGAAATATGAAAAAATAAACAAGCAACCTCCAAAACAACCTGAATAGCCAGCCAACCACCAGTCTGCATTTCCAGAAATAATTCATCAACAAGTTCTAAATACCTTAAAGCACTTTTTCTCTGCTAGACTTAGGATTGTGATCTGTGCTTTTCCTGGATTGTGGAAGAGAGATTGAAGCAAATAGTATTCTCTATGATTCAAAAAGTCAGTGCCTTGTTCAAAAAGGAAATAGTCTACCTCCTACATGCACAAAACAACCTAAACTAAGACACTCCATATACACTACTCTTAACCTCTAAATCTGAAAAAGAAAAACACAGTCTAGCACACTACCTCTTCAGTTGTACTGGTGCCTGGCATATGACCCACTGCCTCTCAAATGACCCACTGCCTGGTTTAGATCATGAACAGCAAGATCATTGCATTAAAGCTGAAAGTGAGCAAAGAGAGGTGATGTGAGCAGAGAAAAGGATTTTGGAAAGATGTGCAAAATAGTTTCAGTTTCTTTGGCTGCATACTTGCATCCACAACTGGCCATTTCAATGTGTCATCTCAGAGCACGCCTGCATCCAGACCTAACCATAGCTAATTCACGTTTTCATACAGCAGCACCTCAGGTTACACTTGCTATAAAATCCTGAATTGCTTGTGAATGTTAACTGATAAGCAGATGGGTAATGGTCTAATGATCAAGATATCTGTAGACCATCAAAGAACTACCAGATGTTTACAGAAGATACCTTTAGTGTAGCTTATCTCATCCATTAAAATGTAAGTATGATAAGGATGAACAGACCAGAAAGCATCCAAATGTGAACTCATGGTGCTGACAGTGATTAGAACATGGGTAAAATAAAATGTCAACTAAAAATGTACAACAAACGTGATTAAGTGAATAAAGAACTGCTTAAATATTTACACAGGAGTAACTCCACGCAGAGAGAAGAAATCTAGCTGATGTTTGGCCAGGCATCCCTGGGAGTTCTTTGATCAGCAAAAGAGAATTGTGTTTTTTACTTGCAGGCTGAATAGAAGAACCTGAGTGGCTACATCAGTCTCTGGATTATGAGAGGTTTCTAGATAGAGATCCTGGTGGTAGGTTTGTGCCCATCCCCAGGGTGGCACAATTTTTCTGGAATCACAGAGGTGCCGATAATCCCTGGAGTACCAAGAATGCCAGCTGTGATTACTGATCATGGAAAAGAAATGTCAGAAGGAACAAGTAAGGCCTTCAGTCCTCTAACACAAAGGAATTTTATAGAAAACGAGAAATGCTCATTCTTGTAGCAAACACAGCTGTCAGGTCGTGGTCCAAGAATGGAAGAATAAACATCCCTAGGAAATTCAGAGCATCACAAACCCCACAAGGGCAATTAATTTCTTTAGCCTTGCCCTGTTCTACACAAACCAGTAATATGTCATTACAAACATCCAGAACAAACCCTCCACTTCCCACTTATCTCCTCGAGGAGAGGACTCTGGGAGACACGCTGTAGCTGCTAGTCACACTGCCTGACCCCCTAGTAATGCAAGGAGCTCAGAAGATACAGGAATGCACATTAAACATTAAACCTCCATGACAACATGCCCTCCAAAACTACACAGATTGTGAATAAAAAGCCAAATTATTATACTTACTGCCTCCACTGGAGGATCAATGCCTGGAAGTGGAGAATTGTGTTAATCATCTGCAAGAGCTGCTACTTTTTTGGTCAAACAAGGTATGCACACAGTGTCCTCTGCATTAGCAACAAATAGGAAACTTGTAGGATTGACAGCATTTATTGCTGTGTATAAGATCTTGGCTTTGTGGAAGAGTTCACTGCCCAGATAATCACACACACAGAACAACATGAAAATTGTTGTTAGATCTTATTTCTAATTTCCTAGTCATTTCTCAACCCAGTCCAAAGCAGATTTCTTCCTTCCTGCTTCACCATTCCTGTGCAATTTTTTTTTTTTTTTTTTGGCTAATGCAAACTGGGCCACCTCTCCAGGCTTAATTTGCACCCCAAGCTAATTTGCCTTTGGTCTCATCATTCTTGTTCTCCTGTCTGTTTCTTCCAGCTTCCGTTTTCTCTGTGCTTGCACACATTCCTCTTGCTGTTGCAGAAGAGGTCTTCTCTCCCGCTGCTCTTATGCGCCACTAGAGCTCGTGTCTGTCAGCTCAATTTACCTTTCATCCTCCTCAGAAAGCATGTTCTGTCTTGTGTCTCTTGCCATCTCTGCAGTGATTACACAAGCACTCTCACTATGTGCAGGAAGGCAGAGATTGACTTAAAGATGATGTCCCAAATCCAGCTCCACCATACATGTGTACACATGCTATTTTCATTCCCACCAAACAGCTCAGCTGGCAGTGACAGACTCACAAGGCAGAAGCATAAATATACTCACAACATTTACAATCCTCTGATACTCTCTGCTGCTGTATACTTTTAATCTCACCTAGTCTGCATGGCTGGTGTCTCCTCTATTCATCTCTCTCCTGTATTGCATAATTCCATATACGTTAGTACCTTCTCTAGTGATCACTCCAGGGCACAGATCTCACACACACCACTGCTATATTAAGGAAAATCACATGCTGATATTCAGAGGTCTCAGGCAGGGCTAGGCAGAATACAGACACAAATCTCATGGCTTACTGTTTAGCCAAATTAGTTTTGGAGGACCTTACTCTGCCCTCTTACACAAAGAAAACTAATGAGCTGGTGAAGGGAAGAAATCCTGCTGCAGGACCTAACTCTGTGAGGACATTCCTGGTACATTTGCTTCTTGCACAAGACAGTGAAACTATTTTGTACATCTGCAGAATGTGAGAGACATCCCTTTCTCTCCTCCATCCATTTTTCTCTCCAACAGGACAGTTTGTCCTGTTGTTTCCCAGAGTTTATGTTTATGTCGTCATTCCAACCACATGATGTCTGTTGTGCTACCAACCACTGTGCTCTTTGTCTTCTTTACAGGAGGCAGTCTTAAGAAGGAAATGTAATGGAAAGATCTATTATAATCCTATAGAGCCAGAGAGCTGAACCCCCATACTTGATTTTCAGCTTGAGCCTTTCCCTGCATGATTTAAATCAGACTGATTTATCTTGTTCCCAGTTATATAATTCCTAAAAGACTGGTGCAAGGACGCTGACAGCAGTTTGGCAATCTGTGGTCTGCTCTGAGTCAGATCCGGAGTTTCCCCGCTGTTGCCCACTATTGTCATTTTCCCAGAAATTTTCACACCTCCATTTCTTTGCAAAGCCAAAACAGCTGCACTATGACTCGCTGCTCTGCCATCAGCTGGTAAGAATAGCCTGTTTGTCTTTATGTCAATAGACAATTCCTGAAACCTCCTTGTCAAGGGAACAAAGCACTATAATCAGGACCACAAGTCAGCCTTGAAAACTTGTAAGCAAGGCTGTGAGCAGCAGAGAATGGAGAACTGCCTCAGAGAGAGCCAGGCCTGGAGTGCCACCGCTCCTGGCAGCCTCCACCTGCAGGATGGACAAACAACTGTTAAACAGCCCCAGCACTTCAAAGGCATGACAGCCTGGGTCTCTTTTACAATGTTGTAGGACAGTAATATGTTGGTAGCAATGAGCTCTGCCCAGCCACTTCCGTGACTGTTGCAAGTGTTGACTACAACACCACGTCTTTCCACTCATTTGCTTGACTAGCTCATCATGTTTTCATTTCTAAAATTGAATTACCTTTACAAATGTGACCATCTGAACATATTTAATCTACCTAAGTGATGAACTTTCTTTAAATGAAGAGTTACTACTTGCTGAGTAAAAAAACCCATGCCATATAAATAGATATATTTACAAACCTAGAGCTCAAAAAGCAAATGTTGACTGTGGGATTTTGAGGTGTTCTTGGTTTGCTAGTTTGTTATCATGCAAATTTATTTATTCAGAAAAAGTCATCTAAAAAAGCCTAAAAACACTTGGATTGCCCCACAGCTTATTGATAATTTAGATCACTGTGTAATGCTACAGTTTTGAAGTGTAAGAAACACCATTTCATTTCCTGACTAACTGATCTGCATAGGATTCATTTTTAAAGTTGTTGAATTATGCTAACAAGATCGCAATAATTAAAAGAGCTTTGGGGCAAGAGAATAGAGTTGGGAGTTAGCTTTGCAGTCCTTTGAGTGCAAAGGTTCATGTTTCCTCTTGAGCTACTCTAAGCTAGCGATACAAATCCTCAGAGCTCACATTAATGCAAGCCTGACTGACAACCTACCATTCAGAGCAACCCTCTCGGATTTCTGCAATTAGCATGTGCTCTAAAATTTCTGTTTCTGTAGTCTTTGTCTCTAATTTACATTTTGAAAAGGCTCTTGAGAATGAAGATGCCAAGACTGAGCAAATTCACTGCTCTTTAGACTCATTCTGCATATCTCCAAGTGCAATAAAAGTGTGTTTCTGTTAAAATCAATAGGATAAGTATCACATGGGAAAAAAATGACTGTTCTTACCAAGTCAGGAGCACTGACGGCTTTCATGGTGAAACTCTGGAAAGAGACAAAAGAAACTACTGAATGCACTGAAATACAGAGACAGTGTATTAAGTAATGCAGAAAGTCCCAGACTGCACTTGCTAATCCCTGAAAATCTCTTCATGGCCTTAATAGCAGCTTTTTATATGGAAAACTATATATTCAAGATGTCTACACACAACTTAATCACAGAAAAAAAGAGAAAGCAAAGATATATTAGTCATATCATCCCATCTGCTGCAGTGACTGATTTTTCTCTTTGTCAAGGCTTGCTTTAGAAGACCCAAGAGATCCGATATTTATTACTTACCCAGGAATATTATTTCACATTTTAAGAACATTTTGTTGAAGAACAGGAGGCTTGAAAATCAATGAAACAAAGTCTGTAAACATCAATGCCTAATTAGGTCCCATATTGGAATGCCAAAGTCAGCACATAATGGGTAAAATAATATTGGTGAGATCAATTTCTGACATTTTGGTCTTGGATTAAGTACATTATACACACTTGAAGTTCCACACATTGCACGCTAGTTTTCCTGGAACTGAGATGCAAGCTGTGTTAGGTCAGGTTCCTAACAAATAAAGATGCCAAATTCCTAGGCCATTTTTAATACCAATGTCTTCGTTGTGTAAACTTAGCCAAATCATTCTTTCAGCTATTTTGCCTACCCATTTACCTGGAATGCCTTGCTTTTTTGGTGCCTGTGTGAGGCAGAAAAAGAAAGGAAAAGGAAAAAAAATCCATTTAAGTGGATTTTTGCAAAACAGTAACATTACCAGTTCTCTGTTTAACCTCCAGTATGCTATTTAACCAACTCAAAGAGGTATCAAGGACTAAACAACATCTGAATGAATAACATTTAGTACTGTGTAGCTGTTCATTATACAGAGAACCACTTTGCTGTATCCAATAATAAATTAAGATGCTAGCATTTATTATTAGAATATGTAAATGCATTAATATGACTGCATTTTCTCCATACAGAAAATCAACTAAAATATTTACATTTATCACTTTCTTCTACCACCTCTTCTATGCAGGAAGCTTATAGTTTAACTCGCTGATTAAAATGACCTTTGAAAATCTGTATTACTTATTCCTATGATAATTACACAGCACACTGCATTAGCATGGGCATAACCAGCAATTTAGGGGATGTGATCACTCCCCCTGCTCATCACTCCTGAGGCCATGTGGAGTACTGTGTCCAGTTTTAGACACCCCAGTAAAAGAGAGATGTTGGAAGAACTGGAAAGTGCCCAGAGCAGGAGCACTCTGATGGTTGCAGACTGTAGACGTAGCCTACAACAAGGCTGAGAGAACAGAAAGGCAAATTCCTGTTGTGTTAAGAAAAAACTTCCCCTATAAGAGTGGTCACACACTTGCACAGGTAGTACAGAAATATCAAAAAATCTCCACCCTTGAAGATTTTAAAAGCTTGACTGGACAAGGCACTTAGCAACCTGATCTAACTTAGAAATTGGCTTTGCTTTGGACAGACGGTTGAATGGGACACCTCCAGATGTTTTTTCCATCCTCATTCTCAATATGCTTCTATGTTTTCATTGATTGCACTGAGTGTGTTTGGAGTGTGGAGCTAAAATCCCATTGTGCTTTCTCTTGTTCTCCATGCACATACTGTTCTGCGAGTAAGAGCTGAAGAGTACCCTGCTAATAACTGTATTTAGAGAAGACATTTCTCCATCCAAGCAGTTTGAAGACTTGATTTCTAATCCAATAAAATGGCTTCTGGCAAACAGTTTCTGCAGACCATGGAGCCCAGATTGTCACTTGGGTTCCTTTTACAAGAGCAAGAAGTGTCTTTATCTCTTCATTCACAACAATGGGAGCTTAGAATGATCCGTGCAAATGTAGCGGCCTACACTGCATATGTCTCAGTTTCTGAATTGAACCTTTCTCCCTGCATGGTGAAACTGCTCTGGATCTTACTGCCCAGTACTGCTCCAGTAGCTCCCTGTAAAGCTGTTTCTGCCTGTTGCTTCTTCTCTGTGTTAGGGTGAGTTTTCAGGATCATCATTCTGTCCTGTGTTGTGTAACACCTAGCACAGTGGGTGACATCTACCCCAGTAGGCGAAACAAGGCCAAGGCACAGGTTCAGAATGTCCTATGATCACCCTGTAAGCGTGCTGTTCATTTGTATACTCTATGGCATGATTTTGGCCTAAGCCAGCTACCACTTTCATACACCACACCAAAGTGGAGATAGCATGGGAATAATGCCCAATAAGCACTATGGAAGAAGGCATCCAGTTTTGGGAGAGGAGGTTAGTGAGCTTACCTGTGGGAACACACCAAGCTGTACTATTTGCCCTCCAAAGGGTGAGTCTTGGCCTGTTTCATTCCCTAATACAGATATTGCCATCAAACCAATAAAAGCCTAGTAATGAATCACATTTCTCAGGTTTATGGTCATATACATACAACCCGAAATAACCCCTTAATGAAATACAGCAGGATTTTTAACTCCGGGCTTTAACTCAGCACTAAACAAATTTATGTTTGCTCCCCCCTGTCCCCCCAAAGTAAAAACTTAGAAAACCTAGAATATGGAATACTCCTTGGAGTTTTAATGAAGAAAGAATGAAAGTCCTCTGATATACCAAAATACAGCATTCCTTTCTTCAGTTCAGGGAAAGGCTGAACAAATACAACAGAAGATCTTAGCTACTCTGCCACTTTCTATTCACAATTTCAATGATTTTGACTTTAGTACCGTATTTCTCTACCATTTAGGACTTGGCAAAGATCATACAAGGTTCAGTATTATAAATATAGATAATCAGAAATTATTATTTCACTGTAATTTCTATATCTTTAGATTAAAGCTCTCAGATAGATTACTGACCAATAAAGCTGCTGAGCAGTTTTTATTCTTTTATATCACGACAATTAATTTCTAGTAAATGGACAATAGCAGAGCTGTTCTTCACCCCTATCTATGGCTCCCTGCCTGGGATCCAGCAGCCCAACTTATCTGTACCAGTCACAGGCAGACGTTGACAGTAACAGATGCCGACAAACAATGGAAATAGTACAGCCAAAGGGAGGGCAGGAGGAGGAAGAGGGAGAGCAGTGACTGGTGTTTGTTAAGCCACTCATGAGTTTGAATAATTAAGGCTAACTCACCACAAGTCAGAGATGCTGCTATCCCCTCTGCAACCTCCCAGCTGCCATATCAGGTCCACATACAAACTTCCGTTTTTTAAGTAGAAATAAAGCTAATGAAACAGAGCACAATTGGATTCTCAGTAATCTCTGAATGCATGCACTTTTTTTTTTTTAAATCTCCAGTGATGCTTTGTATTTATAATGCAATGTTGTTGTAGCTTGCGATGATCCAAGGATTTAAACAAGACAATGTTTACAAAGGTAACTTTGATTGATAGAGCTGGAAAAAATTTATGGGCTTTCAAGCACATAAGCTCTTTTTCAGTTCTAAATCTCCAAGGTAAACTGAGAGCATGAATCACTGCTCTGATTTAAATTTAATTGAATTAGTCCTTTTCAAGGAAAAGGACAGTTGCTACCAAGGGAGCATAAGAAAATGCTAGCAGAAATAGAGGTGATAATATTTTAGACACTGTGGGACCAGGACTCAGTAATTACTGCCTACAGAACGGCGAGCTCTTAATAGAGGATATTGTGTAGAAGAAACGTTGCCAACCAGTTTTTCTATTGGATCCTTGATTTTTAGTTCCCAGGCTAATTCTGGAGGCATTTTTCACCTCTGACTGAAGGATAAGAATTAAGAGATCGAACTGTGGCTTTTTGCAAAATACTTTTTGCTGGATGATTTTTTTTTTTAAACAAATATCTGTGTGAGTTAATTCTACTACTTAGTTCTTGTTTCATTTCATTCCGACAATCCTCATTTGGCACTTTGCATAAAATATATCATCACATCCTGGGAAATAAGATCCATACATCCAAGGCTGGACACAGAGGTGGTGGAAAGCTCTATTGTAAGGCATAATCTTCTTCCATCAGAGTGTTAGCATACAGTGAGATGGGATGCCAATGTAGGTGCAGTCAGTAAGATGTGGGAGGAAAGCTCTTTTTGAGATACAGAAAGCCTGTACATAGCATTATGTTATGATCCCAGATTCAGATTGCCTGAAGTAAGGCAGGAGGTAAATCTTTATACACACCATACACAGTCAGCCACCGATGATCTGGAAGAATGAGGATCACTGTAGCAACAGTGATCTACTCCTCCAGTAGTGCAGAAGCTGACCCGACAGGCGCCAGCCCCAAGCAAGCATGCAATTGTCTTATTAGCCTTTAAAGATGTTAAACAACACTCTTGTGAGTTTTTCTGATAAAAAAGAACTTTTGTCACAGTAGGGGAGATAATAGAAAAATGCAAACAGGTTTAAAGGATGCTATTTAAAAGTGCACAAAAAAAAAAAAAAAGCAGGTTGATTTAAAATGCTAACAAGATTAGTCCTGTGAATTGCCATATCTCTTGCTTCAACCTTTAGCAACTTACATTTGTTGGTGGTGTACAAGGCACGTGTGCTGCAGAATAAACACCATCATCCTTCGTTATATCCTCTTTTTATAAAAGCAAAATGTCTAGAGGCAGGAAGTTCTGACTATCTGCACAATGTCCTGCAAGTTTCTATACTGACATGAAGGGCAGCATTTCTAGGTGATACGACATAGCCACTGCATGGTCCCATTGTTTCGATGGATTTTACTCTTGAAAGTAATAATCTGTTTTGCCACGTGTGGGGGTGGGGAGGGAAGGAGCAGGGGCCCAGTTACAAATGTCATATGAGCTCTGGTCACATCTACTCACATCACACCACTTATATAGCCTCAGTCGACCTTGATGCTCTCTGCCAAAGAGAACATTTATGTAACAAGTTGAGCAGGCAGTCCACAACTGATAAGTGTGTTAAATAAACACACCAGGACTTTTCCGGTGCAGTAAATCACCAACTGCTTGGCACTGATGGGCGTATTTCCCAAGGTAACACACAGAAGGATCCATCTTTTAAAAGACAACCTGTTTTCCAGGATGCCCACAATACTTCCCTCCTGACCCCAGCTCTCCACCCGCCACTGCTCCCCAGAGGGGCTGCAGTGGCCTGAGGCTGCCCAGGAACCCAAATCACCAGAGTCTGGGCTGGCCCTGACCAGTTGCAGGGTCTGACTGGTGCCATGTGTCCTCCACCACATTACCATGCTGCTGGGAAGCCTGGAATTAAGCAGAGCCCACTGTGGTGGAGTAGTTTGTATTACAAAGTTTGTTTTTGTTGTTGGTTTTTTTTTTTTTTTCTTAATGCTGAAAGCTCTGAATGGGTATCTCTGAATCTAAATTAATTTTGTTAAACTAATTGTAAATTCTATTGAAGCTAAATTCGCAATGAAGCTTTATTATTGCATGCCAATTTTCTATTTCATTTTAGTCAAGATGCTAGGGACTGAATTAGAAATCTCTACTTCTGAAGGATATCTCCATGGTATGCAATACAGCGGGCTTTGCAGGTATAACAGATTTAAGGAGGCCACCAGTGGATGATACAAAATCAAAATGGAAGAAGAAAACATTAATGCAATGAGAGCTGTGTGCATGAAGCGGTGTTACCCAGTTGGGCTCACAGCACAGAAAGTTCCTCTGGGGGTAGCACAGGAGCAAATGAAATGTTTCAGACAGTTGAGAAATGATTGCTTTGGAGATGATTAGCACCCGTGTGTATCTTTCTGTAGAGAACGTACCTTTGTTTTCTTTAATAAGAGAATAACAGCTTCTATCGGCTCTCATTTCTCTAGTGTTAGGTGTTTAAAACCTTCAAGGAAAGAAAAATCATATTGTAGTCGGGTAAAAATAAACTTTACTTTTCTGGTTTTCTTTCTTTTTTTCCCCCATTACAAAAATGTCCACAAAGCAATTTAATAAATTGATAAATAACACAGCTGAACACACAATTTGAGAATTCCTTGTGGTCAGTAGTCTGCTGAAAAGGTTTAAATCTTCATATCTGGACAGATAGTCAAGAACAAAGGAGTTGAGAATAGGCAAATTAAAATTATCATTTAATTTTCAAGTATTTATGGAAAAGAATATTCCATTAGTCTCTCAGACACTGATGCTGAGTGTTTAAAGATGGCACGAAGCCTTATTTTAGCTGAAACAAGAGGAGAAATATTCAATGTATAATTAGCATATTGTGTACTCACTGTCCATGATAAGCCAAGAGAATTCAAATAAAATTATCCCAACCTCAAATATGCCATTTTTACAAAACTTGCAAAAAACACAATTTTGACTTCAGGAATCATTTCTGCACCTGATCATTTCTGAATGAAATTTACTTCACGTACACAAGTGTGGAGCAGAAAAACACACATGCTAGACTCTAATATACAAGGCACCAAGTGGAAATACCACCTGACTTTCATTCTTCCTGGAATCTGGAGAGCAAAAAGGCCACTTTTCAGTGGTTTTTTTACTTGCTTTGAAATTCAGACAGAGGCATTAACATCAAAACTGCAAATGCTGAGATATGTAATAAATATACAAAAATATTTCCCATGACACTTGGAGAGGAAATGGAAGTCACGGATTTCATTGCCTTACCAAGGAATTACTGCAAAATATGTTTTATCAGCCAAATGAAAAGTGAAAGAAAGCAATAAGTACTCATGGTTGTTTCCTGAATTTGCAGAAATCAGTAGCAAAACTCCCAACGATTCATGTGTCCATAATTTCACTAGGAACAAAGGGAATTTAGAGGTGGAGGAGGAGCTTTATCCTTTTGAATTCCAGCTAGATAATTAGTTAAGCTTCAATAATTTTCAATACAGGCCATAATTGCTTGAAAGTGCTATACTCACATGATGAGTGTCTTCAGCAGACAATGTTGCATCACAGGGAATAGCCAACATAATTATATAGCACAGTTTGTCTCAAATTAATAGCTCCAAGAGTTCAGGTTAAGACAGATTCGATTTCAAAGTTGTCTAAATCAGGTGCCTAAAAATCTCTCTTTTTGTCTTAGCTTTTTGTAAAATAAAATAATAACCCACAAAGCAATTTCTGCTCACACAGGGCTGCATACTTTCCAGACTACTTAGACTTAAGGGCTCTCTCATTAACACTGCGACGAGGTGTTTCAATATGAGTATCAATGGCCAGCGGAGTTCTCACATTGGTATCCTTTACCCTACAGCAGTTCTCTCCACTTGACTGCACTCCTTGAAGTGCCTGAAATGATACTTTTTTACCATAGGAATAAGAAGTGAAGCTGACAAGTAGAACTGATATCATACGATACTTCCTACCCCGGGAGCCTGTTTCCAGTTCTTCAGTGCCCGCCAGATGTCAGCCGCCGCGCCACAGAGCTCCTGCCCAGGACACCTGGTGCTGGTTCAGTTATTTCTCAAACTGAGGTTAGGAAAAATTACAGTCTTCACAAGAGTTCATGTTAAGAATCTCCAGCAGCGCTTTTTGGGAGACATAGACTTGAAATTTGATTTTAGTGAACCGTCTGCCCCCAGGTATGTGCTTTTGTTATTGCACCAGAAGCGGGGACACTCTCTCCCGTGTTCTCACAGCCCCCTTTACTGGGGAGATGGAAAAAGCTGGATTTGTGCACAAAGAGATAAGGAAAAGAAAGGAGAATTCCAGCAACTGGAAAAACATCCTCTTTTCTCAGATCTTCCACTTCTAGCTTCTAGCAATGTTTTTCATGTATAGCTTGTCACAGAAATCAGGGAATTTTCTGTATTTTTTTTCTTCTGTTCCTAGTATGGATTTAAGGTTATTAGTTCAAATCTTAGGCATCATTGCCACCCACAAGCTTTCCTACTTGCCTACATTTTTATTGGTAAAGTCTATGTGATATTGACACATATGCTGCTCGCTATGCACCACAAACTTCTCCTCTCCAAGAAAAACGCTCACCTGAGTTCATGCTGTGAAGTTATCCAGTGCAGGATAATTTCACAAGTCTTTTGCAGCATGAAAATGTTGCTTTTAACTTTTATATACAGGATATATAGAGAGGATATATATAACTGTTCCATATTACAGGATCCTAAAAATTACCCATTAAGTACTTTTGGCCTATCTCTAGCAGTAAAGTAAGTCCAGAGAAAACATACAATATATGCATGACTAAAGAGATCTTAATTAACTTTCAGATGATTAACCCCCTTGCAGATGATTAACCCAGTTTTGGGAGTATGTGGACAGTGTATCAAAATATGCCAGAAGGTAACAAAAACATTATTAACATTCACTCCTAAATGGTTCACCACAAACCACTACAGAGCCCAGGAGACATCCCACACCGTCGGTCTTCTGCAGGGACTTGTATTATCAAGCTTGCTGAAAATATCCCTTTGTCACAATACTGAAAAAACAGCCTTGTATGTGAGAAAATCAATATTATTAAATTTCTTTTGTCATTAAAAAAAAAATAAAAGAGGTTTCATAACAGTTTGTAGTTTCTTATACTGAAGCTCTTCTTTGCTTAGAAATTTACCTTTTGTCAAATTCATTAAATCTAATTCACTTCTGATGCCACTCCCCACACCACTGATATAGTGTACTTAGTGACTGTCATTTTTATATATGGATATAGTAGCAGATGGTACACACTCAGGATCTCATTACTTTGAACTAGCAGGAAATATTTCATTAAACATTTTTTTTAAAGGTGTGATTTTAATCACAAACAACTAGCGTAATAAATCTTATTCTGGAGTGGGAATTTGATGAATGGGACGCATCACCAATAGTATTTCAATATCTTCACAGCCATTTGTTTTAAAATCTTTTCTCTGAAGTAAAGTAAAAGTGAGTCTTTCCCCAAGACATACATCTTCTCTATAAGACAGTGAACACATAAAAATATATTCCGTTCTATTCAGGATTCACAACACAGGCTAATGAAATCCAGTCCCTCAATAGGGTTGCTAATGTTAGGCAACGTCCTTTCTTGCAATCTTCTTGTCTGCTCAAAGCACAGTTTTTTCACCCCTGGCTTTAAGGACAGAGAATAAAGAAAATATGAGAATAAGACTGGTCCAGTGAGGTTTCAGTTGGCTCTACTGCTACAATTCATTTTTGCAATTCTTTTTTTAACTACAGCACCAACACAAACAAGCATGGAAATCATTCACGTTCTACAATTCTCCATCTAAAGAGTGATAAATTTCCCAACCTAACTGAAAATATCATCCCAGAACTAAATTTATTTCAGAAGAGCGAGAAAGCAAACATTGCTGTTACAAAAATAAAAAAAAAGACACAAGTTCTTGTTTTTACAAGAAGATTACAAGAGGTTGCAATCCTACTGAAGCAAGGTAGCTAGCTACACAAGGCCAGTAGAAATGTGTATAATCTAATTTCTTGTCAAACCTTTCTGGCTCTGTCCTGCCATATATTTATGTAAGTAACATTTCTTACGCAGGTAAGCCTTCAAGGGAACAAACTGTTGGATTGGAACAAGGTTCCTTCTTTAAAATACAATCACATCCTGAATGTTAGAACATCCTCATATTTTTACTGCTCAAAATAATCACTAAGATTTTCTGACACAGATGCTATAATGGAATTCTTGTTTTAGTATAGTTAATTCATCATTCGTAATTCATGATACTCTTTCTAGTCATGCCCATGTTATTTTAATCTTCCTAACCCATCTAAATAATAACATTAAAAAATAAATAAATAAAACCAACTTGCAAAATAAAACCCAGTTTACTATAAGCATCATATGTCAAATTGATACCTCAGGAGTATTTCAGCAACTACTGAGCAGTAGCATACTACCAAACTGTATTTTGGCAACTACAGAGACATAGTTATCCAAGGGTTAATTAGCTGTTGTTATGTTACTGCACTCTTCACCTCTGAGAAATGCTCCTTCCCAGCAGATTGCCAGCTGGTGTGGGAAGTTCATATCCACTGAACCCTCTTCTCCTGATGAGTGGAGGACAGTTCCAGCATTGCCAACATGAACATTAAATTGTCTTAACTTTATTTGATCCAGAATTTTTAGTTTTAATAGTATTTTCACTGCTAGTTTCATCTGATGATACAAAAACTGATCAGAAGCCCATACGCCAGGGTTTAACAGCTAAATGGAGTGAGAAAATCTTCAATTAGCTGAAAGTGATTTCAGCCAGACAGGCTGTGAAATACGTCAGTCTCCTGACCTAAAAGCTGCAAAAGCTAATTTAGCAGCCATTATATTTTCTAATTATTAAACTCTAGATGAACATCAAATATTTAGAACCATTAACTGAAAAAAAAAAAAAACCACCAACAAAACAAAAAACAACACAAATACAGCAAATGATTTAAATGTTGGAATCGTTTTGGATAGTACAAGCATCAGACTTCCTGAGGAAGTGGGAATGAATCACTGTATTAAATTAAACAAACTGGCCAGCTTCCAACATCAAATAACTACTTGCATTTTGGGCATATTAAAAGAAATATTCTTTTTTCTCAGTGATCAGTATCAAACCAGTTTCACAAGTAGTCTTTGCAAAGTTAAATCAACATTATTTAAAAAGAGAGAGAGAGAGAACAGACTAGGGAATTTTAAATACATTTAGATAAACAATTAACTGATAGCTCTTTCCAAAACACATGAGACCATATGCACAGTTAGTATAAAAGGGCTGCAAAGTTATTGTTGAATTCCTTATTCAGAAAGCATATCATGCCTTTGGCTTTGATAACACTAAGCAATAACTGACAAGTCAGGTACTCTTCTCTGAAAATATTTAGTCAGACAAAGCTAATTCAGCTTTGCTGTCCATGAGCATCTGTGCATTAAGCCATCTGGTTTTGTGGGGGAACAGGAGAGGAAAAAAACAGGTCAGTTGTCAATAGACAATTAAATAAAACTCACTCTGATTAAGTAGAATGTCAGAATATAACTTAATTGAGGCATAAGTAAATTAATATCATTGCCTACTGTCACCTCTGAGACATTACGGTTTATCATTTCTGAGCACCATATCTGTGCAAGAGTAGCCTCAATCCCTGCCAGCAGTAGCTGCAAGTTGTCATTTTTATTATTGCCTCTTGGACTGCCTAAAACCTGTCCTAGGCAAATCAGCAGAATCTCAACAATATTACGTCTAATCACATTTCTTACTTCCAGTCAAAGATTAATTTGTCCTGTCCTATCATGGTTTTCAGGTAATTGCACAAGACACACATCTGACCTCTTAATTCCTGATTTCTTTTGTTCTTTCTACCAGACTCTGTATGCAAATGTCATTGTTTTATTCAACACAAATTGAAAGCAGATCTTTGTTGTCATTATAGTCAAGAGGAGTTTTACAATCAGCTTCACAGAAACCAGAACTTCCTTGTGAGATTCTAATATGACCAGTTTGTCATTGTTCCTTTATTCCCCAAATATTTTACAGTAGAAGACAAATAATCTTTCAACCAATCTTAGCTAAAGAGACCACATTTCAAAAGCTGATGTGCTCTCTCAGGATATTTTTACTTCACCAAGGAAATTATCCCTTTTATTAGCACAGAAAACATTACTCACCACGGCTCATCTTCCTCTGCTTTACTCTATTCTTCATCAGATCATACTCTCAAATGGAAGTGTCCGTACCAGCACCCTCCTGAGTAATCCTTCACCTCTTGCCCTTAAAGCTCCCTATCCCTGCACTTAAATGTGGAGAAGAATAAGGTCACAGCAACCTAAGTTTTATGAGATATCAGTAAAAACAAAACAAAAGAACAAACAAACAAACAACAACAAAAAACAGAACAGTCTACACTTTTAGTCTTCTAAGTCAGTTGCAGTAAGAAAAAAATGCTCTTTTATTGGCTTTGCAAGAAGAATTAGCATGCAATGGAACGTCATCATCTTTGCCAAGCAAATAGCTGTAGATATGCATTAAACACTTCTAAATCTCTTCGATCCCATTTACTCTCCACCTGTCTCTCACACTAAGCATCCCATCCAGGCAGAAGCACAAATACCACATCAAGTAAAACAGAATACAAATCTATACATTTTAAACACACAACTTATTGCCTTGCTGTTCCCAGGGTTTGTATAATAAGTTTAAAGATAGTCAAGTGACAGTAAAACCTACAGCCATGTCGAACAGCATTCAGCTTAAGAAATCAATGGTAATTACATGTTTTCTGGGAGTACTCCTCCGTTCAGAGGCTCAGCCATATGGACAAAGCAGAGGTTTACTGGTTCTGAATAGAATAATGATACGTATTCTTAGGTATATATCACTGCATACTATTGCACACCAGACAACTTTAAGATCAACAAAATGCTGCTCTTAATGCAGCATCCAGTGCAATGTTGACCTTCTTTTGAATCAAAAGTAGGCTTTGAATCTCAGTCACTCATCACAGATATATTCAGATACTGGGATGTATTTGTTGCTTGTGCAACAGATTGTTCTACCTGAAAAATGGAAATCAGAATAATGGCAATGGGACTATTCCTAAAATAGTTCATGTTCACTGTTTTACAGAAATTTTATTGTAGGTTACCGCTCACCAAAAAAAGCCACCCGCCACCTTTTTCATCTCTATTTGTGTTGCAAAATACATCTAAACACGTACATTTTTGGAAGTTCTTACTGAAACCCAGATCACAGGTTTTACAGTCACTCAAAGTCTTGAAAAAATAGGGTGGTGCAAATTAGCAAAAAAAAAAACAGTATGGCTTTCCTCCTGCTATTCTCACCGCTCTGCTTTTATCCCTGGTCTTGCAGTTAGGTCTCCAAGCACTGTTGACTGCTGATGTTCAGCTCTCCATTCCTCCAGCAGCCATGCCCACACAAGGGTGGTGCTGGGCGCCCTCCTTCTCTCTCCCAGCATGCTGCGGTATTTTTCTAGTGTTGAGATTAATAGACTTAATTAATGGAGTTCTCCATAAACAACATTCCTTTTCACCCTTGTTATTGTCCACACACTAAAAAACAAATGCTATGCTTCCAACAACATAATATTAAAAACCACATGATTGAAATAAAAAGCATACCAAGCACCACCCAGAACAGCTGCTATTTATGACTGATTCCTTGCTTTACTCTAGCATTTTATTAATGTGTCAGGGAACCTGAGGGCACCAATAGGCCCTGCCAGGCCTCACCTGGGCCTCCACCAGCCTGCCCAGAGCCCAGGGCCCCATTTCAGCCCCAGGGCCATCAGCCCCTGCCTCAGCAAGGCCTCAGTAGGGCTGAGTTCCAGTTCGCCACAGCCCTGCCCTGCCTGGCCATTGACCACACTGAGCCAGGCCCATGTGCTGTCCCCATTGCCAGGGAGGTGCTGATGCCCAGGGTTGGGGCTGCCCCTGGCTGCCCAGCTCCTGGCAGGGGTGTTGGGACGGGCCCTGGCTGCCAGGCCCTGCCCTGCCTCCATGGGGAGCCCCAGCCCCCTCAGTGCCCTGACAGTCGGCTCCAGATTGCCCAGACGTAGTTCGGCTCAGACCAAAATATGGGAAGGCCAAAAGCATCATGCTATATAGAAAATACTTTCTACAATATAACTTTTTAAAAAAATATATGACCTGTACCTCTTACCGTTCTAGCTTCTAGATTTTCAGATTCAGAAATCATTAATTTGATATTATCCCCAATGATGACTGTCACAAAGTCTTGAAAACCAAAATACATAAAGAGGATCCCTTTTCCTGAGAGCCTGAAGTCAAAGCAAGACATCTCCTAGCAATTTCCATGGCTTCTCACAGAGCCCCCAGGCACTGGCATGCAAGTCAATCACTTGAACAGGACACAGGTCAACACCTTCACCTAACTATCATGACTTAAAGAAAGTAGCACCTCACATGCATATACAAATCAATATAAATCTTACTTACAGCTAAAATGGATATTAAACATTATGCATTTAGGTGAACATCTCTGGCAAGAACACATTTTGGTCTCTCACTCGGAGACACCAAAGATCACTAAAGAAATGTTTCTTGCCACATATTTACCATTTACCTACACTGTAAAGCCATTAGCTAACTTTAGTGTTACTTTGGATTTTGCTTTTATCCCTTAGATCACACTACTTCTTTATCAGCAAGGAGGCAAAGATAAAAGAAAGCAAAAAAAAAAANAAAAAAAAAAAAAAAAAAAAAAAAAAAAAAAAAAAAAAAAAACCCACCCCTGGCTAGGTATATTAATGTCTAAACTGTCTAAATGTTTAATTATTTTCAAAAATTCTTTTACGATAATCAAGTAGTTCCTGGCCAGTTTTCAAAATTAAAACATTCTCACAAAAATACAAGGTTTTCTGATTTTGACCTACTTCAGGTATCAAGCTTTTGAAGATTTTTTTTTTTTTCAAGACTGATATAAAATGAATGATACATTTTCTATTGAGCAATGACAGGTCTTGACCCACATACTTTCCTTCAAACAATCTTTTAAATAGCTAGGTTTCTCAGGAATACAGTTAGAGGTAATTGTTGTTATTGCTGTTTCTGGCATGTCTCTTCCTACCATGGCAATATTTATTAATAGTTAACATGCTATTTTTCTGAACCTTGTAAGAACATCTCATACGCGCATTAGCATAAATGTTATTTCCTGCATTAATAGTATTGCAGAAATGACCTTTTGACTGCTATTGCCATTTTCTCATCTTTTACTATAATAAAATTAAAATTTAATCAGAACTCCAAGATTTAAAACAACCCAGGCAAGACCTTGTTTTCCAGAAGTCTCATTAATAAGCAACAGAATACCAAACCTCTGACAATTACAGTTCTTTTCTACTTAATTATTTTTAGGATCCTTTGTTGTGGCAAGTAATGAGAATTATATTGATTCTGTTACTTCTATTGTAGATGAAGGTGTCTTTGATCATAAAAATATGAATTCCCATGGCAATCCTTTTATATTCCCTTTTCTATCCCTGATCCCAAAGTACAAACAGCTGCTTGCTATAGGGCAATAAGAGTGATATTTTAGATTAAGAAGACCATTACATGTTGGCTCTAAAGAGAAGTTGCAGTTTAAATAAATACAGAAAAACAAAAAATCTCTGTGACATGAGTTAAAGGGAAACCATTTGTATAAAGGAAAGTATACTGGGTCTGGCTGGGATAGAGTTAACTTTCCCTGCAGCAGCCCATATAGCGTTGTACTCTGCACTTGTAGCTAGAACAGCGCTGGTATCACACCAGTGTTTTGGCTACTGCTGAGCAGTGCTGGCACAGCACCAGGACTCTCTCCAGACCCCCCAAAGCCAGTAGGTGGGGGTGGGCAAGAGGTGGGGAGGGGACATGGGCAGGGCAGCTGACCTAAACCAACCAAAGGGATATTCCATACCACATGATGTCACACTCAGCAATAAAAGCTGGAAAAGGGAAGGAGAAGGGGGGTGCTCTCATTACGAAGATGTTTGTGGGTATTGAGGCTCTGCGTCCCAGGACGTAGCTGAACATCACTCGTTGGTGGGAGGATAACTTGTTTTCTCTTTTCCTTTGTGCTTGTGCACAGTCTTTGCTTGTATATATATATAAATATATATATATATTTGTTGTTGTTTTTTCCTTCCTTTCCTTTAATTAAACTATCCTTATCTCAACCCATGAGTTTTTTTTTTCTTCTCCCCCTCTTCTTTTGAGGAGGGGGAGTGAGAGAGCAGTTGTAGTGGAGTTCAGCTGCCCAGCAGGGTAAACCCACAACAGAAAGACAAGTACAATATAAATGCTAAGCTCTCCAACAAATGGATTTCCTATTTTTCCATAGGCAAGACAATAATATACTGATTTTGTAAAGACAAAAGAGTACCCTAGTAAGAAGTAAAACTTCAGTGTCAAAAAAAAAAAAAGCCAAAATTAAACATCCAAGGTAAGACTGGAAGGCAATACCTCAGCCTCTTGCCTTTTGTAACTGCTATTCTCAAACTGGAAAGATATCCCCTGTAGATGTCTATAGATGGTTATGGTGGGATTCACCTGACCTACTTTCAAATGTCTAAGGGTTAATTGCCTAAATCTAAGCTGGTCACGTAGGATCCTCAGTTAATGGAGAAAAACAGGTACCAACAGCAGGTGAATCATCACATCGTTCAGTTTTCTTATTTATTTTGCTTAACTTCCACACCTAGGTGGCTAATCACAGCTAGCCATCCCTATCAACAAGCATCTTCAGAAGCATCTAAAATACATAAAACCTCAAGAACAGAAGTGACCCTCTTTCTTTCCACTGGTAGTAAACCACTTACCTTCTAGGCAGCTGAAGTCAGGAAAAATTAAATTCATTCCTTATGTCAATCTCCTGATCTGTGAAGGTAATAAGAGGACATACTTTAAATCATGCATTGTCTTAGTTCTCTAAGTTCTCTTTAAAAGACATGTAAACAGGACTCAGAACCCAGTTTCTTACATGATGATGGAGAAAATAAAGAAAAGGATCATACAGTGCCAAAGGATCCTAAATGCAGCAGGGAACAAATATGCAAAAAAAAANAAAAAAAAAAAAGCAATTTGTGTAACAAATGCAGATGTATGAAAATAAGAATTGTGCAGAGAAAGTAAAAGAGTGAATAAGAAGAAGAATGGTGTGAGTAGGGCACCTAGGGCCCCTTTCTTGCTCTTGAAATGGCTTGCTTTGGAAAGAAAACTTGATTATACATTGTACGTGATGTTCTAAGCAATAGTCAAAACCTAGAGGGATTATGGCCATAGTCTGAAAATGCTTGTTGGAAGCTGCTATAGCAGGCTACAGCAGAATAGCCAAAATAGACAAAGAATATCAGAGAAAGAGCTTTTGCTTTCAAAAGTATTCTTAAAAGTAAATTTTTCATTTTGCTTATCTATTATTTAAAGTAAGAAAAACTCATATTTTTGATAAAGGACATACAAAATCAAGTCAGTGCTTAAAAAGAAATGAAAGGATTTTTGCAAATCGGTCAAAGTCACATGAATATTTATACCCATAGCAGACAGTACAGTCATTTTCCAATTACCATGTAGGTAGAGCAGTGGTTCATATCACATTTCTGAATGAAAATGCAGTCCATGCAATTTCTCTAGTTTCTATATGGCTAATAGAACACCTGGTAAAAAATTGCTCATTGAAGTTAATTAGCCTTCGATTATCACCAGTTACATTTCCAGCTGTTCTGTTTCATACTAGACTTCTTAATTTATTCATCTGGCATATTCAGATCTGTTTCCTCCATACACATGTTCATAACAAGAAGAAGGAAGAAACCCTGTTTCTGGGGAATTCATCTGTCATCTGTCAGATTCCTGATTGCAACTTCATCAGTAATCCAGCACTAGTAAGCATGCAATTTACAGTAATTACATTTCTACACAGAGTCAAGCCAGCTCTTTACTTAGTTATTTGGGTATATACATCTCAATAAACTCATGAAAATGAATCTGTATCATTTGGAGGTAGCTAAGGTACATACATTCTTGACATTATTTGATGGTTAGATAATCCCTGGTATACTGCGAGGCTCTAAAATGAAGTTCTTAAGTAAAAGACATACAGTTTGCTAGTCTGTATCATAAATGTAATAATAAAATAAATACTACTCATGGCTCTTTGCAGCTAAAGAAAAGAAAAAACCTGATTTTTTATATAGCATGTAATGATACACCATTTATTTTAAAAAATCGGAGGGTAAAATTAAACAATCCTCTCATGTCATGAAATTTATCCAAATAACATCAATTTCCTCAAATATAGTAATTATTCTAACTTGCTTTTTCTATATACTTTTCATTTCTTCTTTACTGATCTTGAATATTTACAATTTCAATAATATTTTTCAGGGCAATTAATTACAGAAGCTGTTTGTTGTTTCTGTCCCTTATTTGGATGACAATTTAAGTCATTCCTTCAAGCGCAAATTCAGAACTGGGGTTTGTGAAACACTATGTATTTGCGTGATTAAAATTAACTTTCTGTGAGTGCTTGTGCAAAGAAAACTCTATGGCTCAAATGCCTCCCAAAAATGAATGTAAGAGCAGCATACTGAGAGAAATCATGGTTGAATATTAGGAAAAACTTTACCGAAAGGGTAGTTAGGCATTGGAATGGGCTGCCCAGGGAAGTGGTTGAGTCACCATCCCTGGAGGTCTTTAAAAGACGTTTAGATGTTGAGCTTAGAGATATGGTTTAGTGTGGGCCTTGTTAGAGTTAGGTCAGAGGTTGGACTAGGTGATCTTGGAGGTCTCTTCCAACCTGAACGATTCTGTGATTCTGTAATACTACTGCATTTGCTGGTATCTGCACCCACTCACCCAAGGTAAAACCCCACACAGCCCTTCTTCCTTTGTGCCCCACCCACAGCATGGATGCCAGTAGCTCTGGCATTATTTTATGCTGAAAGAAGGGTGAAGTCAGCCCTTTATACCACTGAATATTTGCATAACAAAGCCCCAATGCCTGCTTTATTACATATATGTAATACCTCTCATCTTATGTTTTTAGAGTTAAGGAAGTGGGTATTTTTGTTGTCTTTTCTTGCCACCAGGGGCTAAACTAACAAACATGTACTGGTATGACAGTCCTTCCAGAGGCAAATCTCTGTTTGACTGCAAACTCTATCTAGGTTGGAATTTTGTATGCGTAAGAAATAAGGGTTTAGGCCAAAATTAATATAATCTCATTTTAGGCATATGGTTCAGATACCCAGCCTAGACTCCCACTACATGCTTTGCTACAGGTGATGGACAGATCTGAAGCACCATATGAAAGTGTAGTCTCTCCACTGACTACAGATGAAGTGAAGGTCAGCTTGGGCTCTTAAATCACTTGTTTACCCAGCATATCTAGTTTAAATAGGAATAGAGAGGCCTGAGTCAACAAGAAGTAATTGACAGTTAAGATAAGAAGTTGTATCCACAACTTCCTTTTCCTGGTTCCTGATGAGAAAATAAATAAATAAATAAATAAAAATAAAAAAGTTTAGTCATCTAGATAATTACTTACGAATTCCCACCCTGCATTCTTAGCCATGTTTTGTTGAGTTGATACAAATGAATTACTAATATCTTTTCGCAACTGTTATTTAGAATTTCTTTCCTGTTGAAGAACTAAAGTATATATCTATGGCTATGCAAGATTGTCAGACTTCTATGTTTTCCAATTCTAAACATGCAATACTTGACTAACCTGTAAGTAGTAATTGCATTTCTAATACAAAATGCCTAAGCCTTTATTCTTAGCTGAGTGTGTACAAAACTTAACAAGCAGTTCACTTTTCCAGCATTGGTAGTGTAAAAATTAACAGCAGTAGCTTTCTGGAGTCTGCAGATTGTATCAGTAATACTGGGTGGCACCTTTGTGCCTCTCCTGCCACCAGCAGCCATTACAAACCGTTACAACCTGCCAGCTGGTTTGTGGGAGCTTGGCTTCCTCCTAGCTCTTGTATGCCGCAGTGATTCCTGCCCTCTTTTCTCTGGTAGCATTTCTCTGCAAGGGGCAGAGAAGGTGCAACTAATTTGCCTGGCCAAGTATCCAAAAAGTTGGGGAGGAGGTTGGGCAGCTGCTTCCTCTAACAGGCTTTAAAAAGGTAAGAGCCAGGAAGTAGCAGACCGTCCTCGTCTTTCCAAAAGCAGCTGGTGAGGTTGAAAAGGTGGGATACAGACCAGAGGCTATGACAATGTTGCTCCCTTGTTGCGTTCTGTTCGGTGAGAATTGTTCTTTGCCCACCTGAGAGGGATCAGCAAAGACCTGAGGCCTATTTATAACTTTTCTGCCTATGGGTGGAAAATGACAAGACAACATTTTTTCTCCATTCTTCTTCAGATCCCAAGAGACTGAGTCCTTCAGGTCTGCCTCTGTAGCTAGGAAGAGTGCTGGTGAAAGATACTGCGACATTGCCAAAGGAAAGAAGACATCTGCAGATGCTACGGTAACAGAAGATGTAACTTTGCATAAATGCAGAAAGTGTCTACAGTAAAGCAGTGCTGCACCACGTATCCATGACAAGGAATGTGGTTCAGATGAAAAGATGAGCATAAAACATTAAAAGTATATCACATTAAAAAAAAAAAATGTTACATTAAAATATTGCATTATTTGTAATACTATACATAAATGCTATCACTATATTTTTAACGAGCATATGTTTAATTTATAGCTAATGTGTTTAATATAAAACACATTAAACAATCAAATTCCAAACAACTAAGTACCTAGAAGATAATAAAATGATTATCAAGATAGCATCACATATTTATCATAGAATCGCAGAGTCATAGAATATTCTAAGTTTGAAGGGACCCACAAGGA
>VXAA01004706.1:5310-22872 GCA_013399115.1 Anseranas semipalmata
AAAGAAAAACATTCATCACCAAATGAATGGCCAAATAAACAATTCTGTTACATAAAATTCTTCTATTTGTTGAAAAGACAACAAGTACTAATAATCTTCTTCAAAGGAAACTTTTTTTTTTCTAGTAAAGTAACTGCATTTAGTACAAACTGCCAAAAACTTCAAGTTACTGTATAATTTGATTCTAACCTGAAAATATTATTTTTTCTTCTCCAAAGTAATTTTTGGATTGTGGTTAATTAATTTGACAGAATTACAGTTTTAATGTTGCTATTAAAGAAGAAAATACATCCCTAGAGCATGGAAAGTAGCATCACAATAAATACAAAAACTTTACCTAAGAAGTTCAGGTATTGACATACACATTTTGTTTTGCTTGTAATTTTCTTATTCAACTCAGAGGTAACATAGCACCAAGTCTTCTTTTATGTCTGCATGCTGCAAATAGAGCCAACAAGCTCAATAGTTTATCTTTATGCACCCCACTTAAGGAATTGGCACCATCTGGTAAATTAATTTACTGTTGTAAAGTCTGTACTCTCATGCAGTCCTTTAAAAGTGAGTAATGCACTCTGTAGTTGAATTCAGCGCAATGGAATTAATTAAGCACTGCTGTTGTTTTGAGAACTCATTACGTGGTTTTTAAATGTAAAATAATACCCATGTTTTTTTGTTTGTTTTAATTATTTTTAACCTGTTAAACTTTCTGTGATTTCAAATACTTCTATTTCCAACTAGGGCTAAGTTCCTTCCCAGTTTATCTGTATACAATTGATATACTAGGGCTACATCTATCATTTTTATACATCCTTTTTCAACCTAAGTATCTACAAACTCCTACTGCACAGTCTAGTTTAATCTCTCCTCTTATGTTCTACTGCCAGACACACTGATATTACTTCCTGTATGTAAGAATGCAGGCTTATAATTTATTTCTCTGAGCCTTTCTCACTGATGAAATTTTCCTTACTCATTTTCTTACTCTTCTCTTTCAGTGTCTTGTCACATCTCATTTTGTTCTTAATTCAATCCTTCCCAATTAGTTGTCTTGTTCACATAAGTTTCAGTGCTCTTTGAATGTCTTTCTGCTACTTATTTAGTTCTTACAAAGCATGATTAATATTCATTTCCTTAAAAAGTTTTATATTTCAGATATATGGCTCTGCAAGTGTTTTCCTTCTGTAGACTACACAACAAGTTAAAAACCTTAATGCTTAGGCTTCTCTAGTTACCTCTGCAGATTCAAATGCTGGAACCTAATAGAAACCATAACAGAAACTGCAAGGGATCCTGTAGAACCTGAAACAAAATATATTTCAACTTCAGAATGTAATTGACGAATTTTACTGACATAGAGACAGATTTTTTTATTTTTTATTTTTGTCACAATTTTCATGAGAAAGATGTAGCATACAGATCCTAACTGAAATCTCCCTAGTGAATTTAAAAACTGGTCAACAGCTGATTATGTTTGTCCACTGCAGTTGGTGGTCTTTCACTATCACTGTTCTTGGGTTACAAAGCATAAAAGCCTATTGGTAAGCTTGTTAGTCTTAGTGAGTTAAATGGTCAAAATATATATTTTTTTAATTGAATCACCAGAAACTTTTGAATTTTTGTTCTCATCCCAGTCATAGGTAAAATAAAATATCTCTCTGCAAACAAATGAAACTTTTCCCTTATTTTTTTCATTTAAATAATTCTGCTTGATGCAACACACCTGAGTTTTAGTTTTTTTGTTTGTTTGTTTTTATGAATAAAGCATCACTCCAGCTTTATTGTTGCATCTCTGAGAATTCTTGCAGCTTAATAAAAAGAGGAAACAAAAAGGTCTTGTAAATTATAGGCTAACTGTCCAAACTTTAATTGAATAATAGTAGAACAAGTTAGTGAACAATCTATTGATAATCAATTATATTAAAATAAAGCTCGGAAGAAACTCAGCAGTAGAACTGATATAACTTGAGTTTGATGAGGTTTTCAACATGTTCTGCATGGGAACTTCATGAATAAAGTAGGGAAGCAGGGGATTTATGAAATAATAAATAAAAAAAAAGTTGAAGAAAAGAGTGAAGAAAAAGAAAAACAGTGCTACAAATCTAATTATAACTCTTATGAAGTTTTTCAAGCTGGATATTAAATGAGTTTGATTTGGACTTCAATCTAGTCAATATCTGTTACAAACAGCTTTCCTGTTTTTAGAGAGAAAACATTTATAATAGTATCAATCTATGAGGTGCTGCAAGCATTGTAAAGGAATGGGTAAAAGGCAAGAGATATTTAATTAAAACTTCATTAAAACTATGTGTGAATTCCTGTACTAAGGCAAGACTTATCAAAGTAAAATTGATCTGTCTAAGCAGGGATACTACAGAATAGAGGAGGTGGTCTTTCAACAGGTCAGAAATAGAATATGTCACCACAACATAATACTATTGTAATAAATAAATATGAGGTAGAACACTGTTTGGGGATATATGACCAATAATTCTGTATATAAGTCAGAAGAGTAAATGATTTCATTTATTTTGTTCTCATGTATGTTTGCAATAGCAAACTTCAAAAATATTGTAGAAAATTTGGAAAGTATAACACAAAAAGCATATTTGACAAAAAAGCATAAATAATTGATATATTGATGGAAGGAAGGAATTTCCATCTAAAGAAGGCATTTTTTAAATTTATATACAGTTGTTTTTCTTAAAGAAGACAAAACTTGTATAAAGTTGTTTCCTATGTTTGCAAGGGATCAGAAAAATAGTTCTTAAGCCTTGGAAGAGCAACATTGAAATTTATCCTTCAATGCTTGGTTTCAAGATCAAGTTAGACACATCTATCAGGAACTGTTTAGGTATACAGGATCTTGTTTTAATGATCCTTTAATACTTTCTGTTCTCATGTTATGTTTCTCTGGTTCTCCTTGACCTTATGACTACACAGTTATAGCTAAATAACTCTTTATTATAAGGCTTTGTGTCATGACAAACTTCACATAATAAAGGAAGCTAGAGTCTCTAAACATAGTGATAGACTTACAGTGTTACAGACTTTGAATATTTGATCCCTGGGATATATATGTTAAAAATTATTTGGCATGACACATCCCCTGTGAGTGAACAAAAAAAATAGCTCTCTGTACTGGAATGACTCAGAAACTGACAAGCCCAGGAAAGATTTTCACATATTTTATGCTTTTTTTTTTTTTTTTTTAAAGAGAGATAAAATCAAATAAATGATAATTTGAGAATGGATAAAATAATATTAATAGCAGAATGAATGAAAAAATAGATGAAGATTTTCTTTTTTTCCCCTTATTAATATTAAATTTTATCACAAAAAATGATAAGTAGTTGACCAGAATTCATTTAATCCTGGTTAGACAAACATTCAATGAAGTAAAGAGTGAGAGTGAAAACTCTCAGAATCACAGAAGGGTTTAGCCTGGAAGGGACCTCTAGAGGTCATCTGGTCCAGCTAACCTGCACAAGCAGGGCCACCTAGAGAAGGTTGCCCAGGACCATGTCCAGACAGCTTTTGAAGATCTGCAAGGAGGGAGACTCCACAACCTCTCTGGGGAACCTGTTCCACTGCTTGGTCACCCCCACAGTAAAGAAGCACTTCTCGAAGTTCAGAGGGAACCTCTTGTGTTCCAGTTTGCACCTATTGCCTCTTGTTCTGTCACCAGGCACCACTGAAAAGAGCTTGGCTCCATCTTCATTGCACCCTCCCTTCACATATACATTGATGAGATCCCCCTGAGCCTTCTCTTTTCTAGGCTAAACAAACAGCTCTTTCAGACTTTCCTCATGGGAGAGGTGCTCCAGTCCTTTACTCATCTCTGTGGACCTTCATCTTCATGATTCTGTGATATGCACTCCCTGATCAGAACAATAATGATAAGTTCAATGCACCTGCAGTGCTGTCAACTGGGGGCCCAAAATGGAGTGAGACACATTAAAGACCTTGATTTCTTGCCTATGTTTTTTGTCTCACCTGATTCTCAGTAATTAAATTTCTTAATTATAACATTCCTTCTCACATTTTTTTCTCTCCATCATTTCACTCCCCCTTCCACATATTAAGATAAAACAAAAAAGAATTGTATCAGTCTTCCAAGACTGGTAAACCAGTTATGCAGATCCAGAAAACTAAATTCAGCATGTGCACCTTTGGGTGTTATGCTAGGTCTGTGAACCATGTAAGATTTCTCCTTCTACAGTAACAATATTTACTTTTTAATCACAAAATATGTCAACATCTGTGCTATAAAAATCATGGTGGGGAGGAAGAGTAGTAAAGGGGAAGGTATTATTTAGAAGAGTGTAAAAGATAAACTGTGTAATCTTCTTTGAGAATATATTAGTCTGTGAGCTTTGAATTTGTCACTTATTGTATAGAATATTCTCTGAGCCAACTCAGCAAGAAGAAAGTTAAATTGGCAGCAAAAGGAGCTAAGTTAAGCTACTGAAACTAGACACTGAATTACAAGGAATGCTATAAAGTAATTGCCTTGCTTAGAATACAGGTGTTGAAGGATATGACATAATTAAGAAAGTTAAGAATATAAAATGATGAGATGATGATGTGCATTACTGATGTGGGAGATTATGAAGGAGTAAAAATATCTAGCTTTCATACACTAGAACATATTCCCCTTTTTTTTTTTTTAGACTTCTGTTGTGGATTTGGATGGGATCTTGAATAATGTGGTAAGAGAAGAGAATAGAAACAGGATGGATATAAGGTAATGAATTTGTGTACCTCAAAATATTATGTTATGAAGAAGAATATTATGTTAGAGAAGTCCTAGTTGGAAGCAACTGAAGAACCTGAATAAACTTCAGCCGCAAACTGTTGTAGCCACTCATAGAGGCAAATCACAGTCCCAGGATATGTTGCAAGAAGTATTTCCAATCAATGTTGAGAAGAATTGGTATTGTAAAACAAGAAATTTTTGAGTCTTCATAGACTACTGGTCACCTCTGTGGCCAATTGTCTTTGTCTGAGTCATTGAAACTTGAACAGGCAAAGCAGCTGAGAAGGATAATAGCCTATCATACATGAACTATTCAGAATATTTGGATTCTTAGCTTTCCAAAACTGGGACTGAAATGTGAAAGTAATCTGTAACACCTTATGGAAGACAGTAAAATTAACTTTTAAATTGAAGAACGGTGCAGACAAATATAAGCTGCTTATTAAAAAACATAGGTACAAAATTAGAAAAAAAAATCAACCATCAGATTACAGAATAGTGATGGCAAAATCAAAGAAACTGATAAAATCTTTAGCTGTATTTTAGTGGATCATAGAATCATAGAATATCCTGAACTGAAAGGGACCCACGACGATCATTCTGTCCAACTCCTCGCTCCACACAGGACTACCTAAAAATCAAGCCATATGTCTCAGCATTGTCCAAATGCTTCTTGAACTGCAGCAGGACTGGTGCCTTGACCACTTCCCTGGGTAGCCTGTTGCAGTGTCTGACCACTTTCTAAATGAAGAACCTATCATAAGTCTGTGAAAAGTTTTGTATGGCTTACTGAAGTTTGAGAATTTTCTTGACAACCAGCGCAAAAATGTTCCCATGTGTAAGGATTTACGCTGTTACATGGAATATATCCAGACCAGATATATAACTTGCAGTTCTTTGCACAGATCTCTTTTAACATTTAGTTCATGACTCCCTTTAAAAATCAAGTTAGCGTAACTTGTATAGGAAGATGGAAATGAATAAAAGGGATGGCCATATGAAGACTTACAAGATGGAGATTTTTTTCCAAACTATTAGAAATCTCAAGTAACAGATTTGCAGGCCAAAAGTCTCAGAACACTACCTTAATTTATAAATAGGGAATATTGTCAACACAAAGGAAACAGTTATTTTTTCACAGAGGAAGAGTTTTTCAGTGACAGTGTTAAATTATACAGAAAGTGGATATAAAGAATATTAGCTAAAATAAAAGGCTAAAACAGATATCATAGTTTTTACCAGCTAAGTTACAGTACTACCTCTACATTTTATCTGATCTTAGCAGTATATTTATTACATCCTAGGAAGCAAGGAAAGGAAACACAGCTGCATAAAATAGAGTTTGGTAGGTCAACAACTGAAAGTGTGCCAATGTCTTCATATCCGCTAAAAAATTAGGGAGCCAATGAAAGTATTCCAGTGAAATGCTTTCTATTTTCACTCCCGAAATACTGATTTGATTTCTTGTAGTTAAGCTTTCCACACTGTCTTTCAAAACATGTTTGGAAGAAAAAAAACTAGTAAATAAAGCAGTCAAAGAGAATTACCCTTGATAATGATTTTCCATTAAATGTATAAAAAAGTAATGATTTATGTTTATGTTCTATGAAAAAAGTAGCCTCACACATTACAATATACTAGTTGTAAAGTACAATGAATGTATCTACATTCTAGTAAACATCACTTAAATTAAAGATGCCTAATACTATGTCAATTGTTTTGGTGTTTGTGCTTACAATATAGGTGGATGGTGTACATTCAGTTTCACTCTTACAATATCTTTTTATTCTTCATAAATGGTATTTTAAGAGTACCTGCTTGTGGTGGTTCCTGCCTATTTCCTAAGGTGAAAAGCGTTCAAGTATTTATGAGTAATCTGCTTTCTTGAATCTCCACTATTAAAGGTCTTGAAATGTGCATTACAATATTGGAACATCAAAGTTCAAGGTATACTTTTCATTCAAATACCTTAGTCATAAACCAATATCAGACATTCCTGGGCAGAAAACAAAATTATCAACTTACCTACTAATCTTATAAGTTTATTGTAGATGTTATTTAAAATTTGTTGAGTAATTTGAAATTGATTAAAAATATTAGAAATAAAATGCAAGTTATATTTTTTGTCATTCATCTTACTGAGATTAGCATGGCACTGAAAGTGCAACATCTAGAGGCTGAATCGGGGTTGTCTTTTGTTTTATGTAAATGCTTACTTCATTCCAAAAGTTAAGGTTCATAGAATGTGACTTGGTTAAGTAATCTGAAACAGAAAAAGCAGGAGAACAAACTTAGTCACTATATGTTCCAGGTATTTTGTAAAATTTTATTACTATGCCTTTAAAGTTATATTTTCTTTACATGCAATAAGAAAAAGAAATTAGTAAGTACCCTTCCAGAAACCTGTCAGAGAACTTTTCAGGAAGATATCAATCTCACATGTATAACAGAGTAAGTGTCACACTATATGCATGCACACACTTTCAAAAAACTCCTGCCTGAACAACGTTTGCTATCTTGCAAAAGTAGTTACTTCTTTTTGTTTTACTAATCTGATTTAAACTTTTTTTTTTTTTTTTTTCCCTCAAGGACATTTCCTTCCTTAACAGCCTCTTCCTCCTTCCAACCGTTTTTTTACAATCCATCAATATGGCCTCATCCTCACTCTTTGTGTGGGACTTCTCTCTTAAATGTACACTTAAATATATCTGTCCTGGTTACCCATTCTTACTCAACGTATGCATAGGTCTCTATTTCACAGAATCACAGAATAGATTAGGTTGGAAGGGACCTCTGGAAGTCATCTGGTTTAAATTTATTCTCAATATTACTTCTAAACTCCATATTCTTATTCTTTGCATGAGCTTAGTCCTTTTTACCATATTTACACTTTATTTTTCTTTTTAATAGGCAGTTTTCTTCAAAGTTATCCAGCACATTTTTAAATGTAGATATATTTATATGCACAAATGTATGCATGTCAGATGCATGTCAGATGAAACTTTTTGGATAAATGATCTTTGAAGAAAAATTAAGATCAGAAATAATAGACAAAATAGAAGGTTTTTGTCACACCTTTCACAAGCAGAAAAGGTGAGAAGATCAAATCTGCACACACAACATCAAATACTTTTATGCAATTCATAAAGATCTATACCAATTTTTCAGCCATGTCAAATGTCTAATTCCTACAACGATGCCAGGGTTGTACCCTTCCATAAATGTACATTCACTTTTTTCATATTGAACTATAAGCTACATTTTCATATTCAACAGTAAGCTACCCATTCAGGTTGTTGGCCTCGCTATCTTAGTGATAAGATTTCCTCTGTACTGTTTGATGATTACTGAGATCAACTTAGACACTTAGAAACAAACAAACAAACAAACAAACAAACAAAAACAGACTCTGGATGTAATTATATGATATTTGTTCATTTTCATCCAGTAAACTCACCCTACATGTTAATTCTTTTCTTTTTTTTTAATTTATTTTTAATATTAAGAATGGTCATAGAAGGACATTTAATTTTCCCAGAGCTGCCATATGAATGTTCTTCAAATTTAAAGGATAAAAGAAGAAGTAATAAAGAATTCAAAATATAGCAGTATTTTTATTATTTTCCTGGAAAATATACTGTTACTCTCCACCTAATAAATATTTTTAGAAAAGAGCCCTCTCAACTGCCTTTAAGCAGTAGACTACCAATTAATGTATGCCTCTTTAACTTTGAAAAAGATAATTATCTTTATGATAGAGGAAGAAAACAAATAAAACAACTATGCCGTAAGAAATCGTTGCCAAATATTGGCTTTTAATACTAGTAATTTTATCTGTTTTATAAAAATCCCTCAATCTGCAAGAAAAAAAACAAAAACACAATAATTGGAGAATAATTCATTTCCTTAATATTTAGAGAATTAAAAGCTTATATGTTTAAATACCTGTTTGTTTGCTTTGTTTTGTTTTGTTTTTAAGCTGACCAAAAAGATATATCATGTCTTCTTTCAAATATGATTTTCTTCTACCTTTCATCATCCTAATTACAATGAAATTACTATTCCATAATCTGTGCTTGAAGAATGGCTGTAAAAATAAAGGTCCCTTTTATGAAAACATAGTTGTTCATACATATTGAAATACTTGAGGGGATGCCATTATTCTGTCTAATTAATCAAATATGAGATGAACTTTTCTATTTAATTTCAGGTCTTTTATAACCTTTCAAAAGTGAAAAGAAAAGTCTCAGATTCCTGAAGCAAACGCAACTCCAAAATATAAAGTTCAAACTTGGTTAAGTAACCTAAAATAAAAAAGCAGAATAAATATTAGAATTATTTGCTGAAACATTTAAGGGCTAAGACATTTTATTTTATTTTATTTTATTTTATTTTATTTTATTTTATTTTATTTTTTAATGTGTCTCTTAAAAATTACAAGTGTCCTGCTTACTCAGTTTGTGATCCAAATGTAAAATGTCACTCAGTCTTTGAGCTCCAACTAGTCACATGGGATGCCTGAAACAAGATACTAAGACTTGGAACTTATATCCTGTATACAGTAGTAAAAAGATATCATTCACAGAATCACAGAATCACAGAATTGTTCAGGTTGGAAGAGACCTCCAAGATCACCTAGTCCAACCTCTGACCTAACTCTAACAAGGCCCACACTAAACCATATCCATCCCTTTTTNTCATTCCTTTTTATATTTCTGGCTAAAAAAATATTAAAAGGGAAAAATGTTACTTTTATCTGCTTTTGTAGTTAGATTACTTGAGTAGCAGACATATCTCACACACTCATCAGATTAGGAAGGTCTGATGTAAATAGGTAACTCTGAGCTTCTTAGTCTTTACCCTCTGCCTTGCTAACCTATTCTTCATCCCAATTTGAAGTGATTAATGAACACTGCACCAGTGATTTTGTGTGTGTGTGTGTGGGGGGGGGTGTTAATNACAATGACTAACTAGAAAGTCATATCAATACAACAACAGGAAAACCAAGCTTTGCCAACTACTGAGGCCAAGGCACAAATGAAAACACCAGTTAATAATGGGACTGTTAATTCCTAGATTGTCTGTCAAAGGAGCTGAGTGAACTTTTTGTAAGTTGAATATAACTAGTGCTATTATGATTTCTTTAACATGTTCATCAGTAGTAATGTTGTTGAGCAGAACTTAATACTACTCCTAACCATCATGCTTCTTAACAGATACATGCTCACCTGCTGTTACATCTCTACATTTGTTATAAAATAGACAAGAGTATATAGCTAAATTCTATGCATAAAATTTTACCTGTAAATGTGAAATGGATAGTACATGAGCAGTTAAAGGGTTAGAGTGTTTCTATTGTTTTCTTGTGAATTGCAATTAGAATGAAAACAACATACTTAAAACATGAACATTTGCAACAGCACATTGACCCAAATTTCTGATTTTCTGTCTCCATGGAAGTGTGCAAAATGTTCTAACACTTGCTTCCAATCAATGTTAAACAATTTTTATACGTTGGTAGAGAACATTGTTGGTTGGGCTTAGTTTTAATACCTGAAACTTAAAATTGACATCAAGTATCTGAGAAATAATTTATAGAACAAAACAAAATTCATTTTCTTCTGTTTTCCCAATATATATCTTTAAACAAATTGTGATAAAAATATCCTCGACATTTTTCAAATAACTATTAACTGAGGTTTTATATCACTGATACTTTGAAGAGAGTATTCTCATTTTAAGACAATATAAAATACATTAGCTATTAAGGAAAACGTAGAAGCAATATCCTGTAATCAAAGGTCTCTAATACCTGGAGTACCTAATGTCTTTGTTTTCTTAAATCAAACAGAAATGAAAAAATGAGAAATTTACATAATATAAAGAAACTTCTACTATCTAGACAACACTTTCAAGGTTAGTGATCACCATCTTGTAAGATCATGCCTCAATCTGCTCCCATATTATTCCTGTGTAAAAAATGCAGCACTGAACTTGAATGTTTTGTAGAAATTTTCAAATTGTTATCTGAAATGTTTTGCTAATGATAGGCAATATGTGAAATGGAAAGATAGCTGAAAACACATATTGGTTATAACCACATTAATTTGTATATTTAATCTGTGTGTCTTCCAAATTTAAGTTCATATTATCATATGCAAGTGGTGAAAGTTCAAAACAATTTTATTGTTATATACACTTTATAAACCATTTTCAAATATCACTCGTACAGTTTCTTTCATGACTTGGAAATAATCAAGAAATAATGGCCAATTCAAATGCAAACTCAATATCCACATATTTTTATGTTTTCCTGTTTTGAGGCATTTTTAAACATTGTGAAGAATATGTGTTTTCCAAAGCATCTTTAATTGCTTTCTCAATAGAAAGAGGAGTTAACTTTTAGTTGATTTGTCAATACATAGTGATTTTAGCCTAGCAAGACATATTACTTTAAGTGTAGGCGAAGCATTAACAATAATAGTGTTCTATGTGCATTTTTTGTTTCGGCCTTTTTTAATTTGCTCTTGAAAACAGTTGGTCTATGCAAACAATCCTGGATAATACTATGTTACATCTTGTATTTCTGTACTCCAGTATAGTAGTCAGCAATATCCAGAGAGGAATTTGGTCCCAGGTTAAGACACGCAGGTTTTCTGTAGCATCTATCTATTAGATAGACTGCTAGATGACTTCATACACATTATTGTTCATCTAACCAGTAAAGTTAGCAGAATTAAGAGAGCTGTTCAGCTCATCCTAAAACAGATGTGCCCATTTGGTGTATTGAACACTTTTTTTAGGCAACGTTGGACTCTCTGCAGTTACTGATAAATTAGCATCTAGTACCATTTGATTAGACCCGTGTTTTCCTACTTGGTCTTTAGTTGTTGAAGACATCTAAATATAGGTACTAGAATTTAGAATTGATTTCCAGTAAAGACGTTGTGCCTCTGTTTGGGGCTTAGACCGTAATACATTCCTGAGATAAAATGTATTTTTTAGTTCATGGAAGTTCTCATAAATAAAGTGTTCCAATCTCCAGCTCCCCAAAAATAATAAAAGCTACTTCAAACATCTTTTTTTTTTTTTTTTTTCCATTTCAATGGTGATTTCTGGCATCACAGCTTTTCTACAACAATTCAGATTTTGATTTTGGGGGACTTGAAGATAATACATAAGTGTAAAATATATCATCTTACATCAGAAAAATAGGGGTTTATCTGAGGTAAGTAGTTGGATTGGAGTAAAGATAGGAAACCAAAACAAAATTTCCAGAAAAAAAATATCAGATCCCAATACTGAGAAGTTTGGATGACAATGCTTCTTGTGGTTGTGCAAAATTTCCTGCCACTGCATGACCAAATTCTTTCATCCTTACACAGCATAATCAATGCAAAGTTTGGGAGATTCCAGCTGTCCAACATTGATTTTTTTCTTTTTTCATTCTTGTGGGGCTATCCTCTTTCTCCTCTGTGTCTCACCTTGTCTTTTTGCAAAATTCAAAGGAGGCCATGTTCTCTTTACAATGCTACCCACAAGATTTTGAAGATCCCCTGCAAATTCTTCACCCGATTGGAACAAACAAGCAGCATACTACACCAAAGCTCTTCAAAGGGTGTGTCCTCTTCTGTTTTTCAGATACTAAAATTAGCTAAAACTTTTCACATCTATTCTGAAAAGCTTGTAAATGGAACTTCTGGAATCTGTCAGAAGGATCTGGCATGGCACCACGATTCAAACTCCACTTACACACAGAATTCATTAGATCTTTGCAGTAAAACAAATTCTAGTTTATATTTATTGTCAGTACATTAAGTACAATTTCCTGGAAGTATTCCTTCTGGCATTCATTTCATTTTCATTACCTGAGTTACACGTGTAAAAAAAACACCACCAAGACCACCACCAAAAAAAAAACAATGATGACAAAACAACAACAACAAAAAGAACAAGATCTGAAGAATGTCATTTTTAGAAAAAAATCATATATATGTTGGCACTGTTATGATTGTCATTTCAAGTACTTAAGTCACTGAAGTTGTAGGCTTGCAAGCAGTCTTTATGGTCTGTAAAAGGGTAAGTCTGTGAGGTTGAATCCTACATTTAAAATGACATATAGTTAACATGTACATTGATTAATGTTGCTTTGAAAAATATAACTTACTGATATTCGTGTGAGAAATAAATGAAATTAAAGGACATTTTAAATTTTAATTAGTCCAACAACTGAATAAATGCATAGAGAAACAAATAAAACTGTGATTTAAAAATGGGAAGGAGTTCGAGTAGCAATGAGTTTAGCAGGAAATGTTTATTCACATTTTACTGCTTTGTTTGGTTGTTTTGTTTTGTTTTGCTTTCACTAGGATTCTGCCAAAATATGAAATTGAATAGATTTAGGAACCAATGTGAAACTGTAACCACCTATGACAGAACATCAAGATTTTGAAAAATTTTGCTGTAAACTTCCCGTTTCCCTTAGAAACCATATTTACTTGTGAACCACTGATCAAGTAATTTGCAACATGAAGCTACTTTGCTATTATACGCAATAACAATACAGATTGCTCTGCTTTGTGTAACTCTTCCATATCAGGTGTTACTGATTGACCTGACATTACAAAAGCTAAAGAAAATTTGTGTATTTAAATAGGTCATTACTGCCATAGTTTTTCAGCAGAGAGAAATTTAAAAAAGAGCTTTTGAATTCTATTCTTAAAAGTTGATATTTTATCTTAGCAACAAACTAATTAGTGATGCTGCATGGAATTTTCTCAAGCTTATATGAGCAATTTATACGGTTGCATAATTAAACCTACTAACACAACGAAATAATAATAATAATAATAGCAATAACAATAACAACAACAACAATACAATAAGAAGGGGAAAGAGAAGGAGAAGGAGAAGGAGAAGGAGAAGGAGAAGGAGAAGGAGAAGGAGAAGGAGAAGGAGAAGGAATTAAAGAAAAGAGGACAGGAGGTTGTGCTACTGAGTAGTTATTTAGATCCTAGGCAAAATCTGTACAAATGTTTGGTAAAATATGACAAAGTCTTTTATTTTTTTTTATATAGTGAGCATAAGCATTTAGGTTTATGCCTAACTGTGCATGCAGTTTAAAGGCACTATATCTATCTAATAAAGGATTTCCAAGGAAGCATTCTCTGTGTGGCTTTGGGAAGTAAATCATGTAAAAATGCTATAACTCTGCTTTTTTTTTTTTTTTTTTTTTTTTTTTCTCAGACCATATTATATAGCCTTTTTAATATCTGCGTGATGTACTTTAATGTAGGTTATTCTGACGGGCTGAAACTCTACATCAATAAATTTCTCACTTAACAATAAAATCATGTCTTGTTGTTGCCAACTGATTATACACCTCCAATAATGCTTTCACAAATTGATTTTAATGCATATAACAATTATATTCCTCTGATGTTTAAGTTGTTAACATCTGTGCACAAATAGACTATCACTTTAATACCTACTGAGCCAGCCATTATATGGCATTTGAGGGTTCCAACTGGTATCCAGAGTTAATTTTATGATTGATTTTTGAAGACTGTGATCACTTTGCTTATGAAGCTTATAATCATATATTATCAGCTGCACTGTCTTGAGTTTGAAATTTAAAGCAAATGTGATGCTTGGGTTTTCACTACTTTTCTCACTATGGAAGAACTTTGTAGTTATAACTTCCTTCTTTTTTTTCCAAGGAGTAACAAAAAGCACAGAGAATAGTGAATGAAAAAAAAAAAAATACTAACATAAATTTCTCATAATACCTTTAACTTCTGAGTATATGAATGTTNGGCATGGGGGAGAGAGGATTGGGAAGGGAAAAAAAGTAAAAGCTCGTGGGTTGGGATAAAGACAGTTTAACAGGACAGAAAAGGAAGGGAAATAATAATAATAATAATAATAATAATAGAAAGTACAAAACAAGTGACACACAATGCAATTGCTCACCACCTACTGACCGATGCCCATCCCATCCCCGAGCAGCAGTCCCTCCCCTCGCCCTGGCTAGCCACCCCATATTAATTGTTCAGCATGACATCATATGGTGGGGAACATCCCTTTGGCCAGTTTGGGTCAGATGTCCTGGTTCTGTCCCCTCCCAGCTCCTTGTGCACCCCCAGCCTCCTCACTGGCAGGGCAGCACAAGAAGCTGAAAAGTCCTTGGTTCTGTGTAAGCACTGCTCTGCAACAACTAAAACATCGGTGTGTTATCAGCATTATTCTCATCCTGAATCCAAAACCCAGCACCATACCAGCTACTAGAAGGAAAATTAACTCTAGCCCAGACGAAACCAGGACAATGAAAGATATTGACATTAAAGAAACAAAGAAATTATTATGAGATCTAATGTAAGTGTACTTCAGAAGCACAATACATATCACCATTCACTGTAAATTAGTCCACCACATATATGCTTCATCTGAGATCATGTTTTGTACATGGTTCTTCATAATTTTGTTGCACAATGAGGTCATCAAGTATTTAGAAGGTTACAGGGCATATACACAACTATAAAACAATAAAACATTCAGTTCTAATCTAAGAGCTGAGCCCTACATATGTTATCAACTACGCTGAAAGCAAGAGATGCTTTTTAACTTTTTTTTTTTTTTAACTTTTACGTAGTCTTTCCAAAGGTAGGCTGAAAGTTCAATAGAAAAGCATTATTCTGAAATGCCTGAACATAATATTTGGTATTCAGCTATAGATTGTCAACATCTAAATTCATGGCTCTAAAAGCAGGATAGTGATTCATTTCCTTGACTATCTGAAGAATACCCTAAACACATGTATGTGAACTAGGGCTGTCAAATAGGACACAGGACCCATGCCTTTCTGGAACAGAAGATAATTGTCAGGCCAGATGACACAGAGAACTTCAGACAAAAGTAGATACATACATATATGCAACTAAGTAAAGCCCTACATCTCTTCTCTGTGATGGGTGCATAATAGGAGAATATGTAAATTTGGAACCTAGACATTTAGACATCCTGGAAGTATAGACTGAAAATAGTAGTTGAGTCTGAAAATGTAGTATAAAAAGATCAGATAAAACAATTGACATAAATGTTTTAATACCTATTCTTCATTTTTTTTTAAATTACAAAAGGCAAAAAAAAAAACAAAAAAAAAAACCCAAACAAACCATATTGTTTGAATGCCCAAGAAAACAAACATACACTGTTTGCTAATATCATCATTAACAGAAGTTTTAGACTAAGAGGAAATACAACTTTTGTAGAACTTTTTTTTTTCAAATAATATAGTCATGCAGAAAATATATTTATGCAGAAACAAAATAAAAGGCTCTAGAAATGCAGAATCAAGAAAGTCATATGAAAGTAATTATTACTTACATTTTATTGTAATGAAAATATTAATTTAAACCTCTTTGAACTATGAGTGAGAGACAGTTGCAGAAATTTCATCAGTTGCATGGTCTTCGAGTTGAACTATGTACATGTCATGGAAATGTTACCAGTTTCCTGCTTTCTGCCACATTCTGGAGGCCTCTGTCTCAGGAGCAATCTTAAGAGATTCTTCCATTTGCATGTATCATGATGTAAAGGGTTATCCGGCCTGTGTGTGTCTAGAGATCACAACAGTGAGTTCAAAAGATTCTGGAATACCTGCAGGCTTTATTTTCTAAAATTTCTATTTATTACAGATTACTACAAATAATCACTAGCAAATATATTATGATTAAAAAGGCAAGCCTGTACATATATGACAAGCTACTACAAATATTAACAGGAAGCAAATATACATATGCGTTAGATTTTGAGGGAATAGCACTAATTAATAGTAGCAGCAACTACAAGTAATAGGAGGGCAATTAGATGTAGTAACAAACTAATATAGCAGCAAATATAGATTGGTATTATAGGTTCAACAAACTTTTCAGTACTATGGAAGTGAATATACTTATGGATTACAAATTTATTGATATTTTAAGAATGACTATACTCATGGCAGGTTATACTTATCAAGACTACAGTTATGACCGATTATGTACATATATATATGTACATATATCTATCATAAAATGGCCAATACCAAGTGCCAGTCCCGGAAGTGTGTGAGGGAGGGCAAACTGACCTCAAAGGGGTCTAATTAAGAAAACCAACCTTAAAAGAGACTGGCCCCCAGAAGTGGGCCCAGGAGTGGGACCAATTAAACAACAGACAGAGTCACACTTTGAAGTTGATCCACGTCACGTAGTTTGGAGTAAACCAGGCATACCCAGCCAAGGCTCAATTTGTGTAGGAAAGCCTGTAGGAAAGAAAAGTTTGTACAGGAAAGAATGAGTGAAACGCTCCATTCTGGATAGAAAACAAGTCATTTTTATGTCACAGAGACATAATATGTCTTTTAAAGTGGTTATAAGAATTTTCCGTATTTGAGACTGTGTTGCAGTCTAATCCTTTACTTCTATGAGATACATTTTATGTAAGATAAAAAAGAATAAAAAAATCTAAAAGATATTCAATAACATTGCATTAATTTGTAAGACTAATTTATTTTGAACAAAACAAAGTGTGATAAATTTGATCTTCAAAAGTACAATTTTCTGAAAGTGTGGTTGCTGTTTCTATGACACATGATACATAATGACAATTGAGATAACATCTGAGTTTGCGAAAATATACTGAAATAATAATGGAACATACCTTACTTTGTTCTTTCTGTTCTCTCTAACACTTCCAAGCTGTAACAAATACAAACAGCAATAAAAAAAGCAAACAAACCCCAACAATCACAGATCACAGAATCACAG
>VXAA01004707.1:0-39319 GCA_013399115.1 Anseranas semipalmata
GCTGCCCCTTCCCCACAGGGCCCTAATACATTAATTGTATGAATATACAATTAATTTTTAGATGCAATCTTCAAAACAGCGGTTCTTATAAATATGAACCAGATCTAGAAAGCCTACATCTTCCTTCTTGCAACTTTTAAGAGTAATCCAAGCATTTTTTTTTTTTTCATTTTATGCAGGAAAAAAAAAATCCACCCATTAGTAAAGCTGTTAGAAATGTACCAGTGAGCATGAGAACACCCTGTTCTGTCCCAAAGTATTTTCTTGATATATTTGTTTTCTAAAAATGTTTCTCTTACATTTAAATACACTTTTTACATGCACCAGCCGAAACTCTAGTACAAAAGAAACTAAATCTAAGCTTTTTCTCCAATGGCAAGCACTATTTGGCAGTCACCAATATGGAAAAGCTCACAGACTTCTGTAGACATTGAGCTCTGGGAGGTGGAACATGTGAAGGATCAATACCATTCAACTCTTACGGCAAGAAAAGACAACGCTACCCTTCCAGTTAGCTTCCTCAGAACGACACAGTCATTTCTAAAAGACACTGTGTCATTAAAGTCTGAAGACACAAGGGAGGTGATCCTCCCCCTCTACTCAGCCCAGGTGAGGCCACACCTGGAGTACTGGGTCCAGTTCTTGGCTCCCCAGTACAGGAGGGACATGGAGCTCCTGGAGCGGGTCCAGCGGAGGGCTATGAAGATGACTGGGGGACTGGAGCATCTCTCATACGAGGACAGGCTGCGAGGGCTAGGCCTGTTTAGCTTGGAGGAGAGAAGACTGAGAGGGGATCTTACCAATGTGCACAAATATCTGAAGGGAGGGTGTCAAGAAGATGGGGCCGGACTCTTTTCAGTGGTGCCCAGCAACAAGCCAAGAGGCAACGGGCACAAACTGAAACACAGGAAGTTCCGGCTGAATATGAGAAACATTTCTTCACTGTAAGGGTGACAGAGCACTGGAACAGGTTACCCAGAGAGGCTGCGGAGTCTCCTTCTCTGGAGATATTCAAAGCCCACCTGGATGCGATCCTGTGCAACGTGCACTAGGCGACCCTGCTTGGCAGCGGGGTTGGACTCGATGATCTCCAGAGGTCCCTTCCAACCTCAACCATTCTGGGATTCTGTGTTAGAAGACCATGCAAACATTACTAATGGAGTTGTTTCTCCAATAGATTAAATAGAAGATAGAGAAAACAAAGAGTTGTGGATTTTTGTTGTTGTTGGTTGTTGTTTTTTACTTTATTCTTTATTATTATTTGTTCACTAAGTCTTCCTTAAAGCACTGGGGGAAAGAATGTGAAAAATATATAGAATAGTTGCATGCACATAAGTATAGCGTGGAAACCCATTTATCAACAGGTGTAGAACAGCACTGAGGAAAATTCTGGAGCAAAACCAGAGTTTCTTAGTGATTGCCACAAAGAAAATAGTTGTTCTCATCGTTGAATTTAGTGAGGTGATCTTATGGCAGTTTGGCCTGTAGTTACTACAGACAGTTTGGTAGACAAGCGTGGCCACAAGTGCTTCTTACAAATTGGGAAAGGATGTAAAACAAAGCAGAAATAATGGATGTTCTTTTATTTTAAGGGTACAAACAACAGTTCTGCTTAATCTTGTTAAAATCTAGCTTATTGCACCTTGAAGAACTGTGTGGGTCAGGTTAAAATTTTCAGCCTCCTGAGAGAGAGAGTCAGGTCGCACTCCATGGAAAGTTTAGGGCATCAGCATCGCGCTGGGAAGATACGAAATGCACTACCTACATCTCTCCCCTTCTCTCTAAAGCTCAAGGTGCCTTAAGAGGAGAGCACTCATGGCTGGGCACCTCAAATGTTAGGAAACTGTAGGAAAAGTTAAATTAAATTGAAAATTAAATAAATTACTTTAAAAATCTTATTATTTGAACTAATGAGTTAAATTTCAATTCCCGCAAAAATACTCAAAGAAATTATCCGATAGGTTATGTGTAGTTGGGCAATCACAACAACAACAACAAAAAAGAGCAGATTGTGAGAAACAAACAACAAATCAACTTCCTTCTCTGACAGTGTAACACCTTGTTAAGGAAAGATACCCATATATGGACTTCAGAAAGCCTTTGACACCCTCTCACCTGATGTTCCCATTAGCAGGTTAAAGAAGGTTAGATCGAATTACTGATGCTTGATGGAAAACTGCTCCATCCAGAGAGTGGGATCTGCTGTTAAATTCTCCACTGAAATTGTGTCTATTTCTGAGGATCGTATTTCAAAAAAGGTACACACCAAGTAGAAAGCATCCAAAGAAGACAACTAAGAAGGATCAGACTTTGAGAAAACATGGTCTCTAAGGAAAGATTAAACATAGGATTAATGGGTTTACTGTTTAACGTCAGGAAGTGAAGGCAGAAGAGAGATATGTAAGAGCTTTTAAATAAGTATAAGGATGGTGCAAATAAGAAGTGAACTAACTTCTCTCCACGTACTATATTTAGGACAAGGAGGAATGGATTTCAAATGCAGCAAAGGGAATTTAGTTTAGGTGTTACGGCAAGAGAATTCATAAACAGTGTGAAAGAGATCTATAGTAGCGTGACTTAAAAGAACAAGAATAAAGAATTACCCTTGGCACCTCATAATACAACAAGCAAAAAGCTTTGAATGAAATTATCAGTTGGCAGATTGAAAACAGGAGAATGTGCTTCCTCACACCTCATGCAGCTGAGCTGTCGATCTGGCTGCAGACGTTGTAGATGCCAAAAATTAACATGAAATCCAAAAAGTAATTCAGCAAAGTCAGAGTAAAAAAAAATATAACAAAGTGGATTGAACACAAACGAGCATGTTCAGCTTGCACATTCCCTGAGTTGCAGGTAGCTGGAAGCAGGGAGAAAATACTTAATATCATCACTATATGCTTATCCTGTCCTTACACTTCTATGTGGCTATCTGTTTTGGGTCTGGATTGCATAGACCTTCGGGGATTTTAACTGTTCTTCTGACTTGAGCATCAGCGGAAAGCTGGCTTTTCCTGATTTATAAACATTGGAGCAACACAAAGAATCTAGTCACCTGTGGGGGGAAGGTGGGTCATAGATCTTCCTGCTACTTTTCAACTAACCCCAAGCAGCAGGGAACACAAATAGGATTTTTGACATGAACTTCTCGCGTTTCACAAGATTTCAGGTGTCCTACAACAAAAGACTTTTAGGATCCTTTGTTGAAGTACAGGCAGTGGCATCATGCTTCAACTATAAGCCAACGCAGGGAAAACACAGATACTGAAAACAGGGAGAAAATAATAAATAAAATATCAGAATACACTCAGCACTGATTTTAACTCTGAATGTAATTTTCTCTTTCCCACTTGTCATTGCTTGACAAATTGAGGCTATTATCATGCTCCCAAAGAAACAATTCAAATTACCTCAGATACTGTATTCAGGTGGTGTAACCACACTACGGCAACAATGGAGGGATGCCAACCAGTGAAGGGATTTGTTTGGGTGACAATGTGTTCAGTTCAAGTTTCCAAGTGTCTTTTTGTCTCATTTACCCAGACATCTACCCACAGCCCCATGAAATCAGCCTCTTGCATTATGTTCCCAGATAACGAGGCACTGCTTGGGCAAGCTCTACAATTACCTTAAAGGAGGCTGCAGCGAGGTGGGGATTGGTCTCTTCTCCCAAGCAACAAGTGATAAGATGAGAGGAAATGGGCTTAAGTTGCACCAGGGGAGGTTTACTTTGGATATTAGGAAAAATTTCTTCACTGAAAGGGTTGTGAAGTATTGGAACAGGCTGCCCAGCAAAGTAGTTGAGTCACCCTCCCAGGAGGCCTTCAAAAAAGGTGTAGATGTAGAACTTAGTGATACGGTTTAATTATGGACTTGGCGGTGCTAGGTTAAAGGTAGGACTAGATGATCTTAGAGGTCTTTTCCAACCTAAATGATTCTATGATATGATTCTATGATAAGGTCTTCTGCCGTTTCTTCCCCACAGTAAAAGAATGAACTTCATTCCTGTTAGTCCCACAAAAAGGACAGGCTGCTTTGCACACGTTCTTCCTTCGACTCACCAAAAAATAACTATTTCAAATGCTCTGTCCCCTTCTAGAATACCTGCTCTCTCTCTCTCCCAGGGTTCACAACAGAATTCTACTGATAACATGTCCACTTGTCTTGCTCTGGTCTTCACAGCTATGGACTTCACACTTATTGCCAAATTCTGTAAACACAGAAATAATAGAGGTCTTTATCTTTCATTTTAGATCAATATAACCGTTTATCCTCCCCCTTCTGGCCTCCATGTTAACTCAAAAGAATTTACAGATTCATGGTCTCTTCAGCAGGACTGAACTTCTAAGGAAATAGGGTTTGGGCCATATGTTGGCTGGAAAAAGCCTGTGCATTTATGTTCTGGAGGAGACAGAGCTGTATTAGTTAACACTTCTGAGACTAAGTACTTCTCTAAAATAAATAATAATAATAATAATAAATCAAATTACGCATTTACAAAGGCTAAGAATAAAGATCTGTTTTAGCCATCAGACTAAACTGTAGCTTGTAGACATGCTTACTAATAATATTGGAAGCCATGAGGCCAAAATCCTGAAGAAGTGATAGGGAAAATTTTCACCTGTTCTTGAACAAGATCTTTGTTTTATTTTAGTAAAGAATCCCAAACACTTTCTTCAATAAGAATCTCAGGGCAGCTAAAGAAAAGCAAAATCAGCTGTGTGTGAAATATATTGCTGATGTCCAACAGCTGATGATGTCACCTTGGTACTTTTTGGCCTTAGACAGCTCCACAGGAGAGTCATATACTGCTACAAAATATAATTAAGGCTTTCCTTCAACTCACTGACAAAATAATACATATTTCCAAGCTACGAGGAATAGAAGCAATTTTACTGTACCCACCATTTCACTGATTAGGACAGCTGGTTCCTGCTTCTGGTGCAGTTTGAGATGATGAGATTTCGATCCAGGGTAAAATATATTTCAAAGATTCCAACTCCTTTCATCTAAATTTTTGCAAGTAAACTGCCAGTGTGAATTGAAGACTTTACACTAGTATAAGTTTGCAAGATCTAGAGATCAAAGTCACTTATTTAAAAGATTTTTACTTCTTTCAGACTAGTACTACAATGTTGCTCTTCCTACAGGTTTCCCTTTCCCTTAGTGAGATGGTACAAAACCTGACCCAATGCAAAAGAAGTCTGAAGGGAAGAAGAGGCTGTTACCTGTTGGGCTCTGTCCATGGCACCTGGAATGAGAACTGTGGCCCTGTATGAAACAACAGTATTTGGTATGCTGTTTTTTTTCCTATTCTCCTCCCAGAGCATCATACTTTTGCCTTAAAAAAGCATCTTGCACACATGGAAAAGACTCCCTACATCCTCACATTCAGTAGAGGCTATGAAGACCTGAGGATTTTTTCTTATTTTTTCTCATCTTCTGATGGTTTTGGCAAAGATAACAGTATTAAGCCTTCACTTCATCTGAACAATGTTTTTTGTAGGAGCACTTCCTCAGCCTTTAAATAGACAGAATAAAAGCTTGATAAGCAAGGTAATACTAATATTACAATATTCCAAAACTTAAAGGAGTTGATCGGTAACAAACATTGCCTCATAGCATTATTAGAGAAACTGGTGACTTTGAAATTTTTTAAGCAATTTTTTCTGCATGTGCATGCATTTACATTTCAAAGAGCAACAACAAAGATGAGTTTATGACAGAAGCAAGTGAAGTAATAAAAGAAACATTCTGCTTGTCTACACCAATTGCTTTCAAAACGCATATTATAGGATTCTACCAAGTAATATCTGCATCAAACTACCTCCATAACATATGCTTATTAGCTCTGGAAAAAAAAAAAAAAAAAAACTGGAAAATTCTTCCCCCCCCCCCAACAAAAAGAAGTACTTTTAAATACTGTACTTTAAATGAAGTTAATAAGAAGTGCTTTTCTTCAGCTGTCACCTTAGAAAGTACCCATCTGTTTTCATGAGACATGGCTAAGATGTGTTGGGCTGCTGCCAAAGTTGTGTGATAGCTTGTGTCAGGCATGGTTTGGCAAGCAATCTGTAATTATTAAATAAGAGTTACGCTGACAATATGTGCACGCTACTGACAATATGTGCACATAACATCTTCTTTATATCTTCTGACAGCTTTCATTAGCATAGATTAACAGCACATATTGTTGTATTTGTTCCAAATCATACCTTCTCCAATTTGGAAAGGGTTTTTCTGAAAATCTAATCTGAAACAGTTAAAGCACCTCTGAGGATTTGCTTCCAAGTTGCTTGTGCTTCTGAATTTGTCTAAAAATGTTAGGGACCTTTTAAATTATCTACCAGCTGTACAAACTTTGAGCTCACAAATGCCATATAGAAATCTATCAAATGTCCAAAACGATGACTGCCTTAGTCATGAAGATGAAATGCATCTTTATGTGTGTACACAGATGAAGGAAAAGTATTCAAAAGAATTTGTAGAGTACATATTCATTATATTCTTTGCTTGTTGGTTGTCTGCAAATGGTTTGGTTCAGTCTATTCACAGCTCAGACATGATTTGTGAATTAAATGTATCATTCACTCTCAGCCTGGCATTTGGTCTCCTGCAATTCATTGTGAAGATGATTTTCATCAGATGTGGATTTTTTGACAGAGCGATCATTTTCCAAAATGAGCTTTAAGTAACCAGATGAAGAGCACCCAAACTTTGTTTTGTTTGTACCACTAGAAGCAAAGATGTTGGTTTAGACACTGTTCCCCAAGGAGACATTCAATTCCTGAAGTCTTCACGCTCATTCTCATAATTAAATCCTTCACAGTTTCTTAAGCTTAAATTGTGATAATCATGTAATTGTTATACATTTCCTTGTTTCCTCCTGCACATTTCAGGAATACACAACTATGAGATTTCATTCCTGCTGAGAGTCACATGGGTCATGCACTTCACCTACATCTTCTGTTAAGACAGTAAGTTAACTCTCCAAAATACTTGGCAGTATTTAAATTAAAAATACTTGGCTTTTCTGTGGTTTGTTCTGTAATAGGAAAGAAAACTGCTACTGACTAATTCTACAAAAACTTCTCTTGTATTGAGAGCCATCAGCAAAAACAGGTCAGACGTTTGCAATGGTATGGCAACTCCCAACAATTTTTGATAGTTGATTTTAGTAATACGCTGGTTCACTGAGCAGGACAGAAAAAAAAAAAAAAAGGAGAAACTAACTTCAGTAAATTATATTCTAATGACTAAGAAGAGGTTCTTCCAAGCTTCCTGCTAAACAAAATGAAAAGTAGCGTGGGATAAAATTGCTATTGCTAAAACCTGAAATTTTCTTTAAAAGCTTGTCGTCCTTTCAAAACAAACAACGTCAAGTACTTTCAAAATAGAATAGTTCTATCCTGAGTGGTTGGAACACTTTAACAATGGAAAATGTGCCAAAATAGAGTTCATAGGGAGATAAATGTTAGAATGACTATGGTAAATCGGTATTAAACAGGACATGACCTATATTCCTCTGGCTTGCCCTGTATTTTCCACCTGAACTGGCAGCATGACTATACAGCCCACAGTCTCTTTTTCTGCATGACAGAGGGAGCATGTATTAGACAGGCTTTAGATAACCTGCAACAGCTGGTAAGGTGATTGCCACCACCAGCACAGGCAGCTGCTGTAAGAGGCAGAGAATCAGCATTCCTGGGACAGCAGCCCCTATGCTTAGGCTGTGATGTCAGCACAACTCCTTTGCAGCTATGACATAACACAAGTTGCATCTGCATGATATCAGCTCTTCACCAAATTTACATGGTGGTGTGGGGGCTATTTATGTACTTTTGGAGGCGAGTTACAATTCAGGTAGAATTTACTTGGTAGTTGCTGACACAAACAAACAACTGAAAACTATTTTGAGCCACTATGCTGAGAGGTGTGTTTCTCAGAAGAGTATTTTATCTGAAAGCAGGGTATTAGCAGATGCACAGACAGACATAAACACATATATAAGGATGCACTTAAATTACTAAGCCCTGTTGAACCGAATCTAGCACTGGTGTCCCTGTATCTCAGAATACAGTAACTCATTGCCCATCTCTTCCATTTCCATTTTCCTAAGAACAGGAGGACTATGTAAGCTTTGGTTCTACCCCTTCCAGAAACAGCTATAATCCCTCATGGTGTCTCTGTGCAACTCTGTGCCTAGTAACGCTGTTTTCTGACCAGTTTACATCTGCAACTTAGGTAAGCTTTTACACATAGATGCAATATTTGTCTCATGTATGGCTAATATAATTTTACTAAAGAAGCAGGAAATTAGGTAGATATGGCAAAATCACTCTCCAGTGTTTGAATAATAGTCATGAATCCACTGAGTGGTACTTGTGGCAGCATGTGGTCAGCATAGGCTCTGCTTTTAAGTAAGGAAAAACTAATCAAAACCAAAAAACATGGAGTTGCACACTCAAATTTGTCCTGCTTAAATGAAACACTTGGAAAAAAAATGTGTTTTGCCCCAGTCTTTTCATACTAGTTTCATGAAAGGTTTTTAGGGACTGGAAACCTACTGCAACCTACTATGTATCAAAATTACAGGATTCATCTTGAGTGGAGAGTTATAAAAAAAAGTAAGGCCTCACTTAATAAGCTTACTTAAATATATTAATTCATTAGAAGGAATAATTTGGAAGTCCTGGAACAGACTGAGAATGTGTTTGAGTAAGCTGTTCCTTCACCTAAAAAGACTAGATGGAATTTAAGTCTATATAAAACCACAATCTTTTTCCAACAAAGGAAGGGAAGATGCAAATCAAGGCCAGAATGTTTTTTTAAGACCAGAGATTTGAGACCAGTATTGCTCAGGAGCCCTGGTATGTAATTTAAAAAAGGAGGCATCACAAAAGCAGGCTGCTAGAAGACTTGAGGCTTGGGTATCAAAAGTTGGTAGTATTTCCCTTGCAGAAGAGAGCAGCTGTTCTATCAGCCAGACGATTAGGAGTAGGAGATCCACTTGATCAGATTGTGTATGATCTCTGAGAAATGAAATACTTCAAAATTATACCTAAGAGTACTGAAACTGCTGTCTGATTAAAGCTGACATTTTAAAGCTACTACTGTTACAGCCAATTATAGGTTAACCTCATTCACCTTCCTAATCTGGGTAGGCCCCTCTAAATATTCAAATTAATTTACAGTTTATTCATTTCTCTTCTTAATATCATTTCAAGAAACCCAATCAGTACCGCTCCCAAAGAAAATATGTCACTGCTTGAATCAGATACAAAAAGCAATTGGCTTATGAAGTTTAGGCAATGACGAGATCCATTAGCGAAATTATTTCCTTCCATTCATTTCAGATTTCTGCATAGCTTTTCATCATGTCAGCTTACCATGTCAGGCTGCTAATATATCCACCTGCATCGACTGAAAAGGCCACATCTATGTTCTTCAGCAAAGTTAATACAAAACTTCAATTGAAGCAGATCATTTTGGTTTTTTTTTTTTTTTTTAATTTCATATAATGTATTCTCCCCCAAAGTACAAACAGGCATACATGAATTCCTAATTATCTTTTCCTCTATACTTAGGGTGTCTAGGGAAATATCCTGCTGTTAGTAATCAGGTTCAAAAACAATAGTTTATCTTCTTTGTCAAGATTATCAGGATCTCCATCTAATGGCAGATAACTAGTTATCTTATTGGTGACAAATGTATATTTATAGCAGATTCCAATTAAGATATATTAATATCACCCTATAACACTGCTTAATAAAATATTTGTATCTTGAGAGCTTTGTTTGCCTTAATGGTTCCAAAGGCCTGACACCTCTCTCCCAAGAGGGCCAATTCCACTCTATACTCACAACCTCTCTATTACTTATGCAGGAATTCTTCCACTCCAGACTTTCCCAGTTCGTGATCACACAACGCTCCCACTGAGTGAGACTGAAGACCACATTTTCTCCAAGGGCAGGCTTGCATAACTCTGTTGGTTTTAGTGGCCTTGCAAAGAACTTAAACTTAGAAAAAAAGAACAGAGGACAGGGAAGTTCAAAAAAATTCATTGAAAGTACACTAATAGAGAAGTACTTGCCTAAAAATGGAGGAAAAAAAAAAAAACACCACTATTTCAATGTTGTTCTAAGACAATTTTAACAAGCTACAACCTTTCCCTGCTACCGGGCTGTAGTAATTTAGTGCAGACTAAGACAGTCCAATCCAATAAAAGATCGGGTTCTATGCAGTAACTTTAGGAAGGGATGTATGTTTACTAATATCAGTCTAAAATAACAACCTGTATTATTTGAATTGTGACATTTGCAGAAGCACCACTAATGGGTTTCTTGTTAGACTATCTTATTTCCCCTGCTTCTGTTTTCTGGGCTTCATTATAACCATTTCACTTTTCCTTCCTTATAACTAGCTGCAGCGATTTTAGGCTTGGTTTTGGGGGATTGATGGGGAGGAAGAAACATTTTTTGCATCCATTTTTTCTGTTACTTCTCCACCCACACTATTTTCTATCACAGTGCTCTCCTTGACTAAATAGCTTAATCCAGCTGAGAAGTAATGTAATGGGTTCCCTAAAATACTATAGTTCATATCCAGAAAGGATTTATCAATGCTACAGAAAAAGTTTGCTAGTTCCACAGACTGAGTGGCTTTTACTGCCATGGATCATTATTTTTCAACATTCAGTCAAAAGCTTTTTTGTACTGCCTCACTAGGTCTGGACAGAGCAAATTATTTTTTAATTTGAATTGAGGCAGGAATACAGGCAGTAGGAAAGATAGAAAGTCAATGCATGTGTTATATTTTGCATTCTTTGCTACTCCATATGTTTTTTCAGAAATGGGAATTTTTCATTAATGTAGGCTTCTGTTTCATTTCTTAAAAGTTATTGTCTTACATCTCAGACTTGCAAGCAAAGCTTCAGGTTTCAGAGGAGCCATAACAGCATTAACCTACAGCTTTAAACTTGTCACATTTTGTATTAACAACCAAGGGATAAAACATTGGATGGCATACTTTGGTTTCATTTTGTTTTTTAAATTCAGATCAGATTGAAATTCCTCCCAAAGCAGTACTAATACATTTACAGAATAAACTATAGGCAGAGTGAGTTTAATCATAGGATCATCTCTAGTCTCAGTCCACTAAATTGTAGTGCATACCTGACTGAAAACACTGGATAACTTGACATTTAAGTGTCTGGTAAATGTCTGAGTAGTCTCATCTGTACCTCAAACTGAGTAGTTTCAATCAATATTCAAGTATCTTGGAGTTACCAGTTCATCCATCTAGAAGGATAAAAATACATATTGCTGTTAAGGAAAATACAAAAACAGGAAAATACTCTTAAACAGGGATAACTTCAGTCTACACTTATAAAACAGCTTTGACCATAATTTTTTCAGTCCCGAGGTATCAGTAATAAATCTTTATCTATCATACAAAGAACTACTTCTAGGTAGAACCAACTAGGTTCTTCCTGTATGAAACAGTTTTAGGAAACAGTATGCCATTGGCCAACAGAAACTGAGGTTCTCAAAACAGAGAATGTTTGCCTGTCATGAATGTTTGTATTTTCAATATCTACAATTTTTGAGAGAAACTTCCAGCACAATTTGCAAAATACTATCCCACACCCAAAATCAGCTCCCGCACACCAGTTTGCAGCAACGTCCAATTTATTTTAAGCAACTTTCTGAAGGCCTTGAAAAAAAATAACATTGTCAGAATACAGATCTGAAAAGCAGAGTTTGCTTCTGATGACACTCAACCTCTTCAAGCATAGAAATATATATAACTGCATAAAAATTATTTAAAAAATAATATTGTAAAACCATATGAAACAAGCAGGAAATTACTACAAATATCTGCTTCTTCTGAAGCCCTGGACCATGTCATTTTTCTTCCTGGCGTGCTTCATGGGACGTGCTGCAGAAGCTAGATCAGCTGGAACACGTACCCCCTGAAGTTCACCTGCAGCAAGCATTTCATCACCCAACTAAAATGCTCAAGTATATTTGGATGCCTATTATTCAGCCATAAATAGGCAGTTTCACAGAGCCACACAAGAATGCTACCCCTGCTGAATTTCTGTCTTACATATTAAAAATAAAAAATAAAAAAAATAATAAAAAAATGTTTTAACTCAAGCTCAGGGAAGTTGTGAACACACTGAAGGCAAGATCTTCCCACAAAGCCATAAGAAATCACAAAGAGACACAACTACAAGTGTTTTCCATGGTATGATACAAGTTTAATTGTGCAAAAATACAGTCATCAAGATTTCAGCTTTGTTGTAAACTGAACACAGTTCCAGTGATGTACATGTACTGAAACAGGTACTGTAATTGGAGCAAATACACCGTAATTGGCACTGGGGTATAAGCAGAGGTTCAGTACATTTAGATACTGTTCTGAAGTTATTTAGACACACAGTATTTAACTACTGTACATCAAGACAATCAAAGAAAAGACATCTAAAAGGAAAGCTAGTAGCAGATTAATGAAATTTAAGGTTACACTAACTGAAAAGAACATGTAAAATGGCTTAGACAGATTTCCCCAGTGATGGCCAAGAATCAGCCTATGATATGGTAGGTACGAAGTCTAGCTCCTCTTCATTCCAGTATATATTGTGTTTCAGCAAAATAAAGACTTCCCTAACATCAATATTTATTTCAAACATGGGAAGACAAAGTATTACAAAGCTTTAAAATTGTATTTCAAACTGACAGACTAATGGTGTTGAAAAAGAAATAGATGAGAAAATTCTATTTTTAAAGAGTCCTACTTCAGCTGACACACAATATAATCCCAGAGCTCAATCATTTGGCTCCACCTCTTAATAAAACAAACAAAAAAGCACAAAATACACACAAAAAGAATGGTATTGCTGAATTCCCTCAGCCCCGTTAAAATTTTCCTGTAGTGCCTACATCACTGAGGAAAAAGCAGTTTTCAAAGCAATTCTTCTTGCACATCCAAGTTTTAACATAACTAGATCAGATGTTCTTAATGTTATTTGGTGCAGCTACTTTTTGGTCTTAACAAATCTATGTGCTTCTTTCACAAGCGTTTCAACATCTTCATTATCCTTGTCTTCTGAACTTGGTTCCCAGTCAGAATCTTCATCAGTAGGTTCACACTCCTCTTCCTCATCATCTATGAAGCTGTCATTAAGATCATATTCATTTGGTTCACCATCATTGTCTTCCTCCAAATCCCTTTTTCCTGTAGGGACAAAAATGTAATAATATATTCACAAATCATAAAACGTAGAACTAAAAGGACCATCCAGAGACCATCTAGTTAATCTATTTCTAGAATAGAAAGAATCAACTAAAGCACCCTACCCAATTCTGACAATTTTTGGTTAGATATTCAAAACTCTCATGAAACATTGTACCATCTCTCTCCAACACCTACTGCAGCGCTTACCTGTCTGTTCACTTAGAAAGTTTTCCCTAGTGGCTTTAATCCAAGTTTCTTTTTACAGTGAAGCCAGAAGCTTATTACTTGTCTCTTTGCAGCATGTTTTATTTCATGCTTCTCCCTAAACTTTCTTTATCCTAGGCTACACTACCTTTGATTTTCCCCTCATCGGTCATGTTTTCCGTGCATCTGATCTTTGATGCTCTTTTCTGGAATCCAAGTATTTTTCACAATGTCACAGCCCAAACAGAGCTCCAGGTAAGGCACTGGCCATTCTGCGCAGACTATATAAGATATTATGCGGTTAACCTACAATCATCTGGTTAATAAAAAACAACACTATGAACACTTTTCATAGCTACTGTTCTCAGAATCTTGTCAGAGCACATTAAGATATCATATATTAGAGCCCGTGGACTATTCCTGCAGAACTTCTACTTAAAAGCTAAGAAATGATGTAGCTGATTACCCTTTACTGCATAGAATACAGTCTATTACAAATTACATTTATTTTAAATTCTCTCTCCAACTCACGATGATTCCAAGTCCCTACTCTGTCCCCTCCAAGGCACAGACTGCAAGTCCTCTCATCCACATACTGTATCCAAGTGTAATGGCCATACTCTGTTCCCTGCACCACATTATCATACACAATACTCACCTGTTGTTTCTAACCACAATTCTTTGTGAACTGTCACAGAACCAGGCCGGTTTCATACAACTGTAAGCAGAGGCCACATTTTCTACTACTACTTAGAAACAAGTATCAGGCCTCCCCAGTTCCAAACCAGAGTTTTAAGTTGATTAGCATACAACTCCCAGTCTTCCTTCTCTAGTCTCTATGACCACATCCATTATTCATGATTTTTAAGAGCCATGTACACCCCAAGACTGGATCTCAGGGTGTGAAAGTTTCTAAGTGCTGTTTAACCTGTGTTTTTCTTGAAGTTCCAAACCCTTTGTCACCAGCACGGTATAAGTGAGCCATCTGATCAGATTTACCTAAGACAGATTTTTGCAGATTTACGTGCAAAAGACGACAAAAAAAGAATACACATTGCAGACTACCTCTCTGTCTAAACAACACATCCTTCTTGCCATTTAGTGCCTAGCTATTGCTAGATGGCTATTTTGCCTCTACATTTTCTGCCTTCATTCATACACACAGGGTATTTTATACTCTCATTCTTTGAGAATCTTACAGGGCTTTTATTTTCTGTTCATGTCTTTCCCAAGTCTCTGGTGACAGAAAATCTGCTAGACCACTCACCTCCTAAGCTCTCAACTTGGATCCATGCTGGATAGTTTCTGCTTCCTCTCTGAACAAGGGTTAAGGAAATGCCAAACACTGAACACTTCTTTTCCAAGCTGAATGCAGACTACTTGTTTCGCAGTTCATTTAGCTTATTTTATTATGCAGTCTTCTAACCTTCTATCTATCTATCTTCAAAACTTACCATTTTGTGGTGAAGTTGCCTTCTGCCTTCATGCTATTTCAACAATACTCTGTATTGGCAGGAATCAAAGACTAATAAACCTCTATTACAAGGAATGGATGTTGCTCACATCACATCCCCAAACTTTTTTTGGACAGCTTGTCTTGCAGTATTCCTTTAATTGCTCTAGTATGTTGGCAAATTCACCCATTTAAACCAATTCTGCTATCTGAAGCCCTGACTTGGCAGCATCTTTGTACAGACACTGCCATGGCAATAGCGCATTCTCCTTTTATTTATCAGCAGCTGTGAACTTTCAACAAATTTATTTCCACTGCTTCCTGATTTTGATAGACATGCGTAACCCATGCTCTACAAGCTTACTCACTATCTCCCTTTTTCTCACATGTCCACAATTTCTCATTAGCCACACTGCATTAATATTCCAATCATGTTATTCTGCCCTTAGGTCATACCCCTGAGTAAAACCATATTCATTCCTCTTCTTAGCCTCCATTTTTTGCTTTATCTTATCTAGAGATAACCTGTCAACAATCTCATGCAGATAATTTGTCTGCTGAGCAGTTTTTGTCATTATCTGTCATATGAAATACATATATGAAATACATATTTTTCTCAGCTGTATATCCCAGTCCAGATCATCAATGTTTATAATTAATCATAAGCATGTCTCAGCAAACTCAGGTCAAAGCCCCAGGTACTCAAGCTGTGTGCATGCAGTGAACAAAAGAAAACACCAGTATCTTACATAGCCAGATCCCATCCTCTGTCAGTTACACTGTGGGAACATAAGTATTCCAGAATTATCTTACGGTCTGATTAATGTTTTATAATCTCTAGCAATTCTTATCCAAGGATTTCTAAAGCATTTACAGCATTAGTCAAGTCTCTCAAAGATATTTTATGGGTGAATTGTGCTACAGAGATACTGAACGACCTCCTAGAATAATGACAGACACATACGACAGCCATGGATAAAATCGAGAAAAATCCCATGGCTAGAAAAGTACATTCTTTGAATGACCAACTGTGCACAACCTAGTTGCTGAAAACTTTTTTCTTCTCACTTTCTGCCTTACAACCCTTCCTCTAGCTTTAGATTTCATCTCACAACATAGACCTCATTCTCTACAGGCAATCTGCAACCTAGTTTCAGAAAATCCTGAAAATGCCAACTGGCAATTTGAGCTGCAATCCACTATTATGCTTGCTAGCTTATTGTCTACCAGACTTCGGATGAAATTCATCACTCCCATGTTTACCCATACCACTAGAATTTCTTGCAGAAATCACAGCCTATGGTCCTACAGGATGAATTGTCTTAGAGGGGAAAGGTCAAAACAAAGATGCTAAATATGGCAAGAACAAAATCTCTCTTTTCAGACTACGCTTACAAAAATAAGCCCAAGACCTACTTAGCAAAGAAAAACCCTTCTTCACTTTCACAGCACTGTGGGTGGTATTTTACAATAGAAGTAGGAATTCTGGCAAAATATTCATTACTTCCAAACTACGTATTTTGCTGTTTTCCTAAAAATGGAGGAGCACACCTTATTTTTCCTCTCTGTAGGTCAATGTTTTTAGATTTCAGTAGTGAATGATGCATTTCCCTTCATGTCTTCACACTCCACTTCTTTCAGTTATAGTTTAATTCAGCCCCATAGCCCCCAAAGCAGTTCATTAAACACATTCTGCCTTTCCTCTGATACCACATTTATAGAGATGACCTTGAAACTTTCTCTGAAAGTATATGCTCCATGTGTAGAGAAGAAGCTTGCTGATCACCTGTTCAAAAAAAAAAGTTATATTTGCAAGTTAGCTGATTAGCTTGCTGGAAAAACTATGAAGAAGTAAGAGAAATCTGCATGGTCCACAGCCACAGCATGTCATTGATCCAGGTACTGTCAATTTAGTGAGATAATTTAGTAGTGACAATTTAGTGACAGCATCAACTCTTTTTTTATTTTTTTTTTTTTTCTCACTTTCTGCCTTACAACCCTTCCTCTAGCTTTAGATTTCATCTCACAACATAGACCTCATCCCCTACAGGCAATTTGCAATCCCTCTGGGTAGCAATTAGACTAAAGACATTAAAAACTAAACATGTCAAATGTCACATAGTCGGTACCCTTTTTTCATGGCTGCTGGAATTTAAATATATTTGTATAGAAATTAATTCTGCTGTGCTCAACAGTGCAGTTGTGCCATACAGCATGAAATAAAGGTTAATGGAGCCCTATCTGTCTGTGTGACCTTGCATGGCTTAATATAACTGCCTCAGATAAGAGCTTACTGAGCCTAATCTTTTACAAGCTTTGCCCTAAAGAGAACTAAGCAAGTCAGTCAATGAGACCAAAAAAAAAAAAAAAAACACATTAAGAACAGCACTTTAATTAGTGAAATTAGTGAATTCCCTTTTGTCCCCTGTGCAGAGAATATGATTTTTTTCCCTGGTTCTTACTTAGAATGAAGAGTTGAATTTGACACATTGACTTTCACTTCCATATTCAAGCTTCATGAGTTTACAAGATAACACTTTTCCACATATAGCCATTCTTGACTGACCACCATAATATCTACCATTCATGTAAGGACGGTGCTTTTATGAAATGCACAGCTACGATTTAAAAGCTTCAAGATTTATAGTAAGAAGGGCTTTAGATATGCACGCAGTCCAGCCTACTTCATTATAAAGCCTTAACCACTCACTGTTCTTACAATACTGCTAACAATTCTCACCATGTTATAGTATACTTTCTATAAGGGAGCAATGACCAAGATGAGGCTGGTATTTACATCATGGAATGTGGCAAAACATACAGATAGCAAATATGCTAGTGCACAGATACAACCATATTGAGAATTCAGTGATAACACACATGATAGAGAAATGGAATGGGAAAGAATTTTCTCAGCGGAAAGTACAAAAGCAACCTTTTGCATTGACCCACAACAGATGCGCAGACTGAAACAGTCTGCCTAGAAAACTAATTACAGTTATTTCCACTTTTATTCATCTTCTCAAGATGTCTGTATCTTGAAGATTTCTTTCGGAAATACCCAGCCCCACCTTGGAGATCTTGAGGAAGACAAGCCCATTCCTATTTCCACTTGATATGCAGTAGTTCTATGTACTCATGCCTTGTTCAGGCCAGTGAAAATGAAGAGTGAGTATCATTAGATTTTCAGACTGTTCTTTAAAGCTCACTTTTAAATTATTTTAGAAAGAATAGAAAGCTTCACACATGGAAGCCAAGACAAAAAAAAAAGTCTGGAAACAGACCTGAAGGATTTAAAACTGGAGTCTATGCATGTGCAGCACGTGAATTAACATTGTTGCCAGCAGAAAAGCAAGCTAGGTGCACTGCTTGCAAACAGAAGATATATTCGCATGCAGTATTATAGTTTACGCTATAAAGAGAGCCTGTGCTACTAAACAATCCCCACTGAAGACTTGAAACTGAAGACATATGTAAGTATATATGTAGTTTACAGCTGCCCCCAACCCAAAGGCATTAACCTTCTCCTACACTTCAGTCCTAACAAGAAAATATCTTACTTGAAACACTGATACCTCAGAGTAAGTATAAGAAAAGATCATTAGCACATGCACAAATATTACTTGAAAGTTAGTTAAAGGCCAATGCAACACAGCAGGAATATATCAACGTTTGAAAAGCAATCAGTCTTTATGGGACAACCTTATCTAGTTGTGTATGAAGTATCAGGTCCTTTCATCCTATTATAACCCTTATATGTAAGAAAGGAGTAATCAATTTAGCCATGTATGTCTTTTTCAAAAGCAAGACATCGGTTTGATTTCCTGTCTGCTTCCAGAGAAGTACAGGTATGCTCATCCAGGTAGTTTAGCACAAACTGAATTTCAGCACTATCATTTGTAAAAAAGCAAACAGGGTTTTATTGAAATGAAATAATAATGAATTTCTCCTTGGGTAATTATTATCAAGCATCTCCAGCAATCCTAAATGCCCAAAAACCAAAGCATGGCCCACACAGATGTGCCCATTCATGAAATTAGAACATACTAACCATTCTTTGAAGTTCGCTGTCGGGTTCGTCTTTCAGTTACTAAAGAAAGAAAAGTTATTAGTGAGGACAGAGTACAACCTAGTAGTAGTGTCATTCATAGAGGCTGCTACAGTAAGTGACTGACCTATTAAAACAAACACTGCAAAGATTATGTTGTGTTCACAAGCACAAAAACTCCCCCCTAACACACACACACCCCCCAAAAAAAACTATTTTGTATTGAATGATTCATGAGAGATTCACTAGATGAACTTTTTCTTGCAATTATAAACCATTCCTTCCCCAGAAAAATCTCATTAATACTGTTTTTTTTTTTAAACAGAAAATTGAAGTACCTCGAACTATTTAAATATTTTACACCTTTGCTTCAATAAATGCAATTCCTCCTTATTAATGTCATAATCCTAATTCTTTAAGTAAAATACATTATCATTACACGTACATAACTGATCTGCTCTGAAGTCTTCTTTATTGCACTGGGATTTCAAGCGGAAAAAACCTCCAAGTCCAATACTCAAAACAAGTACAAAATATGCTAATTTGATTTGAATTCTTTAAGAACACACAAAATATAAGCAGGATATCCCCCTGTATTTTTCAACAAGTATAATCATGGAAATATGAAAGACTAGAAGAGTTTAGAATAAGGAATCAGATTCAGTTTTAATTATACTAAATGGAGGAGGGAAGAGAGGGTGGCGAGGAGTACATCCTTGCTATTTTTGCTTCAGAGTATCACAAGACTTAAAAATTGTGTTACCCCAGAAGTTCCTATCAAAAGAAAAATAAAAAACAAGAATGAAACCTCAAGATGTAACTCTGTGCAGTTAAAGCATTTCTGCATACACATTTTGCTACAGGGACAGGAGAAAAGCTATAAAAATAATTTCCTGCAGTATCCATTCTAAATGTTAAACACTTCAGTAGTACCTAAATATATTCCGTTTTCATCCTCATACGACAGCTTTGAATAGAGGGGAGGGATCTGGTAATATCACAGTATACCATGTTTAATTTTCATTAAAACCTACCACACTCATGAAAATATCCAGTTGCCATATGGCATTTTTTTCAATATGTAAGATACAAGAGTATACAAACCTTATCAATTATCTGACCTAACCTGTCTCGCTTCAGTTGAAAAACATTTGAAAAAGTGAGTGCAAGTCTGAAGCAGCCAAGCAATCTTCCTTATTGCAGACGATGGCAAGACTTAAGAAAAGCAAGAGTGCAATGTAATGCCAAGTAAGTTGCAAATACATTGTTTTTCACTTGCAATAGCTGACAGCATTATTCCAAAGTTTCTGTATTCATTGCTGGTTTGTTCTCCCATGTACACACACTGAATTATATTGAACATGGTGCGATATTACCTGGAGGTGCAGTGTGCTTGTATTCCAGCTTGTGCTGTGGATTCTTCCTGTAAAGAAGAAAATAGCAAAAACATGATTCGCCACTGTGTTCAACACACAGAAGGCCCAGACCTCCTCAGTAGTTTATGGATATAGTCATAGATCAGAAAATGATGAACACCCTGAAATGAGAAATTAACTAATTTATTTGATGAATCCTCAGTGCAAAAGTAAGAAGCAACCTCTTCCCGACACACACACCCCCTTTATCTGAAAGCCCACTGTAATAAGGAAAAAAAAAATCGTAATATAATCATATAATAATAATATAATTATATAATCATATTCATATATAATCATATAATCCAAAACGGTACTTACTGTCTTTTTTTAATACAGTTTTTAGACTTTTAATTTAAGGTATTGTTACTGACTTGCACAAAATCATCTTTTTTTTTTTTAATTCTTCCCTTTATATCATGCTATTCATTTTATTGCGCAAGAATCCATCTTCTGTCCCTGATATGGGCAAAAAAAACTATTTTCATTAAGCAGTGTTCATTAAAATGAAAAGGTTGTGATTAGTGCCTTACTGCAGTCTCTCAGCTTATAGGATGGGGGGTGGGGAAAAAAAAAGAAAGCATCAAGAGCTCTTATTGTTTCAGCATTAAAAAAATAGCTGCTTGATCAAAACTACGATGAGAGTCTCCAAATCATATGATCTCCTTATCATATGATAAGATATAAACCAGAATATAGCTTCTGGTGCATTAAGTACAATGCATGCACAGTGCATCACACAGGTCTGAGACATCCAGGTATAGCTTCCATATTTTGCAACATATGGGTACAAATTAAATAGTTTGGGAAAATTAAAGAATTTGGAAAGAATTGCTTGTCTTGAAGGACCACATGGAGAGGCCACAGAAAGAATTAATCCTTTCTACATTATGTTGCTGCAACCCAGCAAGTTCAATTTGCAACATTTCGTGTCTTCTATAAAAACGATAACATCAGAACAATGAAAGAAAATTTGAGGTCAACATACTCTTGGACCTCTGAAACACGTTCCCCTCATTCAGACTGTGACTAACACAGGTAATCAACACACCAATTTAATTCTTCTCCCCCACACCCCTCCCAAAACAGTTATCCAATGTTGGATTTAAAAAAAAAAAAAAAAAAAAACTTAGTATAACTCACATTGTGCTTATCTTGTTAGAATACTATAGACTTTTCTCATGACTGCATGTTAAAATAGTTTCAATCCCATTTATTTTTGCACAGAAAATTTAACTTTCTAACTTTTTAAGAAAAACAGTTCAGTTATGCTAATTTCTGCTTCTGAAAATAAGCAGCAATTAGAGACCACTATTCCAGAATGACACTCCCTTTGGCATTACTTGAAACTTGAGATGAATTTATGCAACTGCAGTGTGTATATTTTACAAAATACCTTTACTACAAAGACTGCCTTGTAAAACAACTTGCTTATTTGTGTTTTATTCTTCAAAAGAACAGAATAATACAGTTACTCTTCAGTTTAAAAGGAAAAACATCTTATTTTTGTCACAGCTTGTGACAAATTCAAACACTTCAACTTGATTTACAATTCTATAGGTAGTACCATCCTGAAGTACATTATGCATGCATTAAGTGATATTTATCTGAATGAAAAATGGAAATACTGCTTCCTACAAAATACATGGTACAGGAAAAAAAAAAAGAAATCGCCTATTTCAGTATTTTATTACTATCATCAGTATCAGACCATTCGAGCCTAACTCAAGACGTACTGTTTAGATCATTCTCTCAATTACGCTCACTTCAAATAGTAGCCAATAGATAAAGACAATTAAAAATTACATCAGAACTCTTCAAACTGCAGCTGGTGGTAAGTTTAAAGAATTACCATTGCTTCATGGGTGCCTCATATCTTCTACCCCAAAAGAATTAAACACAGATTAAGAAGTAATCAACTTATATAGCACAGAAGTTGTCTTTTCTCTGTGTTTTGTTTTTGGATTAAGTATCCACTGTGCTGTTGAAACACATGTTGGGAATTTCGTTACTGGTATAAACCCAGATTTCTTATCCTGAGATAAGGAGGAGAAACTTTTTTCTGCATTAACTAAATGTAAAATTGCTTTTTCTTAAATGCTATCTTAATTTTGTTACATTTCATAGAAAACACACTCTTTAGAATCGTCATGCTCTCTGGAAGAGATAGTAGGAAATGTTTCTGCTCAGACACAATCTCTATTAATAGCAGCTGTAAATTTCAACACACTCTCACAGAAGTGCTATTTCCTCAAAATATAGGCTTTTCTCCATTGTGTAAACTACACAGCAGTCATTAAGATTTAGAGTGAACATTAGGAACAATTTCTTTACCGTGAGGGTTGGTCAAACACGGAAACAGGCTTCCTAGAGAGGTGGTTGATGCCCCATGCCTGTCAACATTCAAGAGGCATTTGGATAACGCCCTCAATAACATGCTTTAACTTTTGGTTAGCCCTGAAGTGGTCAGACAGTTGGACTTGATGATCTTTGTATGACCCTTCCAACTGAACTACTGTAAGATCTGCTAAATAAATGTGTAAAATCTAGACATTGAGAAAAAAAATGTGGTAAAACAATCTTTTTCAGAAAATCAACAGTGCTTAAAAGAAACTGCCACAGTAAACCATAAACTGGATTTTATTGCTGCTTCCTGAATTATGCTTTCTATCAAATACTAATTAAAACAGCTTTTGTATAGTCTCAACATGCTTTATCAAAATTTAAACTAAAAATTATATATAATGAACAACATGTAGCAATAAATTATTGCTTGTGTAAAAGAACAGTTAACTACACACTGACAAGTGAAAAACGGTCAATCTCTATGTTACTGAATAGTTTCCAGAACTCAAGAATTCATATTTGCTAGGCTGAAATTACTACCAAATATTTTGCACAGATTTTAGTGCTTTGAAAGTAGCAGTTTATCCACAGTAAGCTTTGGAAGGCAGCGAACCTTTAAAAAGAGCTATAATGGTATGCTGCAGTTAAGAGTTAACATCAAGAACTACTCATTACTCCAGCATCACTTTGTAACTCCAGAGGAGAACAGTCTTAAGTTGTAAAATAAGAAAAGCCATTTTGTATAGTGCTTCTTACCTATAACAAGCAGTTCCATATGGACATTCAGGCCGGTTATCATCGTTATCTTCAGTTAAAATATCTGTGTCGTGATAATCATCATCATTAGGGTGACTGAACTGCTGAAAGTGAACGGGATTCTTCCTGCAAAAAGATAAATACATATATTTAGAACTGACTGTTCCATTTAAACATGAGAAGTGGAGATAAGAAGGGCATTATTGAACTACATTCAATATTCTATCATTAAATAAGTAGTAACTTTTAATGTTTAACTTCACGCAGACCCACTTTCAAGATAACAGAAGGTAAGTTTTATCTCAGCACATGCTGCACAAGAAGTTAAAACAGAAATTTTCCTATTTGCCTTCAGTTTTTAAGTTTCAGATCTCCAATACATGCACAATCTACTGAAGTAATCACATAGTAATCTTGCTCAGTGGCTGACTTGCAGAATTATGACTCCCTGTGGAGCCATAGAAGCTTTACAGAAACTACTACTGAAGCCTCAACTTGAGTTGGAAGGGCCAATGTATGGCAACTGCTCAACTGCAGTAGTAAGACTCCCCACACACTCAGACGATTGCATATTAGCTTCAGACAACCTGTCTCAACTATTACTTCTGTTCTGTATGCAAGTTATTACTTGAATACCACCACATTACTCCAAATGTCTACTGGACAGTACACTGTCTATGTTGTCAAGTTTGCCTTGGCTACCATGACATTTTATTTCAAGTATCAAATTACGAGCTGAACAACAGGGACATGAAGTTGTACAGTAAGACTAACGGCTCTGCACGTGGTTGAGTCACAGCAATATACGCAATGAGAGCACATTACTAGCGTACACATCCTTTTGTTCTACAACACTTGCACAGTTGAATCCAAGACGAGCAAGTAGTGAATACAAACAGATCACTGAAAGAATATTTTAACTGCTTCTAGTTGATAGGTTTGCATGCACACCATACAAGACAAAGCAGCTGTAAAACACCACTTAGAGAATAGTTAGCTTTATAAAATGTTTGTAAGTGATGTTAAAAAGAACACAGAAAAAGAAGTTGTGACTTCAGGAGAAATTCATGTAACAGATCAAAACACACTACAAAAATTACAGAGTTAACATAATGTTACCACAAGCAAATCTACTTTTTCCCTGTGATTTCTTTTAGGGACACCTTTTCAAGAATAACTTTTAAAAGCAAGGAATATGAGATATTTTAATAAATGATTTTCCAAAAGACTTCCACAAAACACTTCAGTGACTTACCATATTAACTCCCTGACTACATAATCTTCAATGTGTTTGTGCAAATTATAAAAGTGAACTGCTTGCCTCAAGCGAGAGGAATGACAACTTTAAATTGCAGGGTAATTACTGCTTAATTTATACTTGTTACAGCTGCATTTATAAACAAAATCAGAGAGAAAAAGCTAGCTAGCTGCATATACAGCTTCCTAATTGTTCTCAAGTATTCTTTTCTTTAAATTCACAAATACCTATTAGGAACTTCGTATGGAACAACTGATGTTCATTTCAGCTTTTCAGCTACCACCATAAGAAAAAAAATGCTCTGTTACAGCTTTTGCAAAATGATTACTTAACCACTGTGAGCTCTACTAGCCATTCAGGCCTCCTTTCAGGCATTTGAAAAAGATTAGAAATTTAGTATTGATACTTCTAGATTCCATTTGCGTCGTATCTTTCACTCGAGGAATACAAAAAGCAAACTACAGATAAACTCTTCAATGAACTACTTATCAAAAAAATGCAGCATCCCTTGGATATATTTACATAGGTGACAGACTTCTTGTCCTGGTCTTTCCTGTTAATTTCTACAAACTGTACAATAAGTAAATACGTATTCTCTGGAAATTGCAAGGTTGCATTTACTTGTCATTTATTCTACCACAAGTTCTCAGGAAATGTCACTTCTTACATTAAATTCAGGCCTTATGGAGCCGGCTGCTCATTTCTTTTCCCATTTAAAAATAAATGAGATGGAACCAAATCATTTTACTTGCTCTGTTTTCTAAATGCTTAAAGCTAACTTATCAGCAATATTTGCAAGAATTTAAAGTCATTTGAGACATAATTCACCTTCTCAAGGGGATATGGAAGCAACTAATGTTCTGTGAAATATCTTTGCTATTTTTTTCCTAGCATAAGATGCATATTTCATTGTATTCATCAAGGAAAGAAAGCCTAATAGCTGCCATTTAGACTAACTATTGTATTTTAGAAGATGCACATTTCCTTTCAAAAATTTTCTTAAAAACCTACTTGAGCGACAAAATTATTTTGCTCCTTATTAAAACAAAACCAAACAAACCCCAAAAGAATAAGGGAAGAGGGAGGAAGAAAAATGAAAGATTCTTTATATACTTCCCGCTAGGCTTAGAGATTCTTTGGGCAAGTGGATGATGCTCCTCAAATTGTGCATTACCTGTGAAGCATCTTAAAGATGTTGTACTTCAGATGCTCAGGACTAGTACAAACATCATCTTTTATCTTACCTTTACCTGGATAATTTGTGCTTATTCCACTCCTATGTGTTATCCAATGATATCTAGCAAAACAAGTATCATCAGAGATGTGCATAGCTTATATCAAGTCAACATCCCTTCTTGCAAAAATCTAAAGCTTACATGGACATCTCTTCCCTTTTAATAAGGATTTGGTTTGATTGAAATTTTTTTGATTTTTTTTAGACACTAGATATTGAACCTGTACTTAGGTATTACAACTAAACATACTACAACATGAGTTGCACTCCTGTAACTGCTCACTCAACTTCTGCTCAGATTTTGGCTAACACAGCTCACACAAATGCCTGACGTATGCTGGGAGCATCACCATTAGGTCAAAGCAAGAGCAACAAGTAGGCAGGACACAATGGCCAGGAGGGGATAAAGGTCATCATGCAGCTTGCTGCCTCCTGCAGCCATCACCTTGCTTATCAATTGGCTGACAGCTTCTTCAGAATCCACTAGCTTGTGGAAATGGCATAGGAAAACTTCCAAGCTGGAAGGTACAAATACGTCAGCCTAACCAAAAAGCTTTTGAAGTGGATCTGACAGCAGCCAGATTGCCAAGGCATTCGTGCTTCCTGGTATGACACAGGGGATGCTCAGGCAGTGACAGAAGAGGAAGGATGAGCACTCTCAGCCAGCCAGGGAACTATTGTGCTTCACAGGTGTGCGAGTTGGAAGTTACAAGTTGTGAGTTACAAGGTAGGAATTAGGGAACTTGTGAGCGAGAAACCCCATGAATCAAGTGAATTAGTAAAACCACTGGTTTTAGACTGGTCTAAATTAGACTGGTCTGTACAAAGGGAATAGAACCCTCATTTGGCATGTGTGTTTGTTTTCTTTCTTAATAAGTTCAAAATAAAATGAAATCTACAGAGTATGTTGTCCTGTGAATTTGAGAGATCCAAGCGGACTGTGACAACTCCAAAGTGAATATGATTTTACAACAAAACCTCACACAGGAATATATTATTCATTTGATCAAAACAAAATCACTGAGCTCATGTTTTATTAAAACACTCGCTCGTGTTTTATTAAGAAAAAAGACAAGACAGTATTTTCTTAAAACATGTTTTCATGATATTAATTAAGGGCAAAAATGGAGATACACAAAAAAAGATGCATGAAAACCAGAAATTTGTCATGATTGTTAACACAGCAGCTTTAAGGTTTTGATTTATCCAGTTACTTGCAGCATGAGACACACTGAGCATATACTGGAATGCATTTACTTGTGCTAGTTTGTTTTCTACACCTCATTTTTCCTATTCTTCAAGCCCCCTGAAAATCACTGAGCCCACTGACTGTTTCCTGGATTAGCCTTATCTTTTGTACTTCTGATTTATATGTACTTATCTAGAGCTCAAAGTCACCTTCTAATACAGTTCTCTGGTCACTGGTCATTTGCTGGCCTCAAAACCACAACTAGGTTTGACTTACCAGCACGTGGCACTCCAGATCTTTGCTGGGCAGGAGAAACTAGCAGGAGAGCATACACTAAGTATTGATGTTTTGGAACTTCACTGCATTATCGCACAGCAGATTTGTATAACAAATCTTTCATGATGAATTGAGAGCATTAGAGAAGAAGAAAAAAAAATGTTCTTCACTTGAAATATACCAAAGAAGCTGACCAGACACTAGTTAAGACGCAGTATGCAAGTATGCCTTATTGTATTTCTGTAGAGGGAGTGGAAGCTGAACAAGAAAACCTGACTGGCCAAGTTATAATAAAAATAATTACTGATTACTTAGGGATAATAAAGTATTTTAAGTATTCAAATCACAAAGCATGCAATTACTTCATTAAATGCAACTCTCTTGTAAAAGTTTTATCTGCTAATAAAACCAGCCTACAGGGTCTATGTTGGGCTTTCAGCCATTTACATCTCTTTTTCCCTACTGGTACCTGTACTTGGCTGGTACGAGCAGATTTATTGATTTCTTTTCTTTTTAAAATGGGCCTTTGTTTCTTATTTCCTACAACACTCCATCTTTTAATTTGCTGAAGTACTTCATCCCTTGTTTGGGTTGTATTAGCAGTTAACAAGGCGTCCTGGCTCCTCCTTTTATACTTTTAAAATTCTTGTTACACAGAATTTCTTATCAGTCCCATGCTCACCGAAATATTTTTTTCCAAATCAAACCTTGCAATGACTCTCTCATTTTCTCTTCCACAGCTAATAAATGACTTCTTAATAACATGCTAGCTTAAGCTAGTTTTAATTTTGCTTTACCTGTAACAGCCTGTTCCATACATGCAAGGTGTCCTCTTATGCTTGATCTGTTTGGAGCTTTCTGAAGCATCTACACTTCTGGTTGTATCAGAAATTTCAGTCTCGTAATCCAGATCTGCATCAGGCTCATGAGTCCCTTCCTGGGCACCAAAATACTGGGAAGTTCTGCCCCAGAGAGCTTGTTGGCTTGTAGAACCAGTAATCTGTTCTTTGTTTTCTGATTCCTCAATTCTATTTGTTTTACTGGAGATCTGACCTGTTGTTTTAGACCGTTTACTATGCAGCTGCCTATCATTTTTTTCCATAGAACTTCCAGGTTTTTTTGTTTCAGTCTTGCCATTTCCTTCCATGTTTCTCATGGCACTCTCAAGAAGAAATCCAGATGCATTCTGTGGAACAAGGTTATATTTTGAACGACCTGAAAATTTACACTCTTCAGAATTAAAAGCATTAAGGTCAAACTCTGACTCCTGTTGTCATTCTGGTTTTCAAAATCTTCTCCACTTTTCATAGTCAAGTTAGCTGCTACACACAGCTGCCAAATGAAAGGCTTAAGTTAAGAACACACACAGAATATACAGAAAAACTTATCCTAGAACTCCCGTCCTGAACCGCAGTTCCCTTACAACATAGATAAGCTCCTCTCTTACCACCTCAGTCTGTAAATAGTCTAAGCATTTTAGTTTAACTTTAGATATAAAGTACTGCTCCCTAAAAAAGAATGTGGGTTATACATGTGAAGATATAGTAGACTCTAGAACGTACATTCCTGTACAATAGTCAATTTTAATACCTTAAGTACCAAAATATATTGGAAATATGTATTTTTTTCCTAGAGGTATACACCTTGAGCTTAATCCCACCCCTAAGACATCTGAAATGCTTCAGCTCATGACTTTAAATCATAGGACAACCTGTCAGGAAAAGATTTCAGTTTTGACAAATACTGCACTTCAAGTTTTACACACACTTACTTTAAATAAAAGACATGGTTGGTCCAGAGAAAGAATAGGAGGATACATAACCAAGCCATCATCTGGAGGCACACCTATATTGAAGGCTGAGCTACTTTGATACACTACGGAACTATTCGAAGTTCTACACTCTCTATAGTTTATTATCTGAAGTTCCGTCTCCAGTAAATTTATACTTTGTTTACATTGATGTGTTTGGCAGAGTTTGCAAATCAGATGGTGGTTTCCTATTTGATTTTGTTCCTTGCAATGCAGACCGAACATGTTAACCAAAACTGGAGACAATCATATATAAGCAGCAATGTGATTAAGAAAGGGCAAATTCAGTATTAATATCACATGCTCCTGACAGCAGCAGATTTAGTAAGGCAACGCAGGTACAAAGATGACTTTTCTGAGACTCCCAAACTAAGGCTCAAACAACTGCAGTTTAGGAAATAAGCCTTCACGTGCAAAAGAATGACAATTACTTTTTCTAACTTGCCACTCCCACTTGTGACTTCTCACTACTACATACTTTACTCCCCTTAGATATAATATAGGAAATGGATTGAACACCATCAGATTTTTTATGATGATTTGTTAAAAAACAGATTGTAATCATGGAAAAAAAGTCAACAGCACTATTTGCACTTGTTATAACATGTATATATCTGCACTGCCATCTAGCGGCTGGCTGGCCAGCCGTAAGAGTTAAGATTCTTTTTATTTCTTGCCCTACAGTAAATTCTCCTCAAACAGCTGAAATGTGACAGCAGAAAATTGACTTTGTTTTTGATATCAAAACTTCAATGTTTCAGAGTTTTCTATGATTGGTTTGTGCAAGCAAAAGTAATAATTATTTTTCCTACAAAGTTCAGAAGGCATTTTCTTATACTGTGCTCGAGATAAAAATTATTTATGAAGTTATTTCACAGGAGAAAATAAGGCTTCAATACTTACAAACTACAAAATAAAGTAATTCATTATATAATTGCTTACCTTATGATTTGACAAAGAAAATAGCACTACAGCTAGTATTAATGTTCCTAGCCAACAACAGAGCTCACCATTCAGAACACTTTTTCAGATTAAGAGATACTATGTTATAGCAAAACTACCCCGAAGGGTAAGCTCAAACTCTCCAAAAGTAATCACTTAATTAACCTTAAGATTAAAAAAAAAAAAAAAAAAAAAAAGAACACCACAAGTGTTTTTTTTTCAGTGTCAGAACTGATGAAGCACACAAATTAATGACATTTTATCAAATCCTAAAGCAGATCCAGGGAATTCTAAAGCTACGGACTAGAAACACCAGGTTGTTCACTGAAAAATCAGTGAAAGCCTTAGTTGCATTACAGCTGCATTACATCAGGGTCACACCATCACCTACCCCTGAAAAGGGTTCTTCGTAAAAACAAACCATGCTCCAAGTCACATCTAGTGTGGCTAGCAGACCAGTACTTTGGCCCATGTCTTCCAGGCCTCTTGCTGTAAAGCTGAAAGTCTGGTATTTCTATGGAACATTCACAGCCTAGATTCCAGGTCCCAAGATGGAAGTGCAGAAAACCACTCATTACCAGGTCTCCGAAGGCACCCAGGATCCTTGCTACAGAGCTGTCCATTGAACTAGCATTTCAAAAACAACTGTTAAACACAACAAATCACAAGCAGAACGCATAGTTAACATTGTAGACCCAACCTTAAACTATGACATTGCCACCCACATTCTTATATTTGAAATACCAGTTTTGCTGTGAGCAAAAAGTTACCTCAGATGAAGGAGTGGACAAACGGCTCCTTTCCTCTAGATCTTCCTCTTCATCTTTAAAATTCTCTGTAACTTCTTCAGAAGCTAATCTTTTTCTCTGCAGCATATTTACATCTGATTGTAACGATTCCATATTGCCTTCTCCCTTTTCTTGGCCTTTTTTCTTTCTACCACCTTAAAAGAAAAATAAAGGGGTACTTTTGGAAAGCAACTTTTACAGTGAAATCCTGATCACAGTAGAAATCTAAAACTTCTTTAAAGTAGAACATCAGGCAAAAAGCAGGAGGAACAGCAGCAGTTGTGCATGCACTGTTTCAACAATTTTTTCACTTCTTGTACTCCCAACTGAACTCCATTTAGAGGAGTAAAAACTATGTTTTAGACTGAAACAGACACTTGAGAAAAAACTTGTTGGAGAAAAAAGGGGGCAAAGGATATTCTGGACTGGCTGTACCAGTATGACTGACAATTAACTTGATCAGCTCCTATTGTGTAAATGGTAAACAAAATGTCCAAGGACTTCTTTTACCACAGACCTTCCATGTAAGTGTCACTTCAGATTACCAGCTTATACATATAAATTAATTATGACATAGTAGAGTCAAGGTATGCCTACTTGCCTAGTGAACCCCATCATACTCCATTATTTCATCAACCAGTAACTGACAGAGATAGTGAATGTTGTGACTTGCTTTGGAACACTCCATATCCCAGAAAACCGTAAGGCCTCTATGCTGAAGTATCTTCTGGGTTTACAGCTGGGAAAAAGCTAGGGCCATTGTCCCATTTTTGTTATAGTTCCTTCTGCTGCGAAATGCATTCAGAAGGAAGATACTTGCTGGCATTTTGCAAAACTTCAAAAACTCTTTCCCCTGAAAAAATAAAGACAGGCCACAGACATCTGTAGGAAGCAAAGCATTTTTCCAATTTTTAAATGTCAGACTTCAAAACAATACAGTGTTCCCACTCTAATAGGAAGAGGGACAAAAGGAAAACAAAATGCAGCCTTTTTGCTTTACTCTTATGCCTTCCCTTCCAATGCCACCCTAAAAAAAATGCAAACCATTTCACAGTTTTAAGGAAATACTTTAGATTTGCAAAAGAGATTGGTTGTTTTATTAGAGCAGCCCATTCTAAGCTAGAATCATTATCTTACATTTTTAAATACATCCTAAAGAGTTCTTATGCATCTCTAGCTCCCTCAAGGTCAGGCCTTCAACAACACACACAGATATACTTTCCCCACATTGCTCAAAATCTCAACACTTATATTACCAAAATGCAATACCATTTTAGACTCATACGAGTAAGAAACTGCTATATGTGACAAACTGCTACTCCCAGAAAGAAATTTTGGAACAATCGATCGAGTCTGATTCAGTAACAGTTAAAAACAAAAAAAACCACCTCTAAAACCTGTGATATTAGAAGAACCTAAATTAGAAGGGAATACATTGGTTACTTAAATGTGGAGAAGGCCTGGAATTAACAACACAGAAACTATCCAGAATTTACATCCTAGGCAAAACAGGAGCATTTTATAGAAAAGGGCTCCAGAACAACAGATTGTCAGCTGTCCAAAGAGAGTACTATCTAGCAACATAAATAAATAAAAGAAAACCAACTAGTCAGAAAGAGCCCTGCCATGTCTCCTCTGTCATCGGTCATATGGACAACAGAATTAAGTCTCTGTCTCTTGCCAGACACAGAACATGGAAAAAGAACTAACAAATTAATATTTTCTACCACCACAACTATCATTTAAGAAAATGAGATCAAAGCACATCAATGTATATTGCTATGCAAACTTACCTCGTTTCATTACAGGCTTAGAAATCTTCTGAACCAGGAGGTCGCCTTCCAGCATCCAAAATGGAAGCACCCTCTTCCTGTGAATAGATTTTGACTGTTCACTTTCATCATCATCACAAGGAGGAACCTGAAACATTATTTACTGTTTAGTACCTTTTACCATTTACAAAAGAGGAGGAAAGAACACAAGGTTGTACACAGTTATGTCCTTCACATGCAGCCTGGATTACTATAGTAAAGGCTGACGTTTCATTTATTGGACTTAGCTATTATCTACTGTACAACGATGTTGCCCAACATGTCCTTTTTAGCACGATGGTGCTGGATACACAACAGAAGATTTAAGAAAAATAGTGTATGGAGCCAGTGGGATTTATCAGACTGTCTGAAGGCCATTTTACTCGGCAACAGTAAAAACAACAAACAATGCTTACTTTGAAAACACTGCTTTGCTGGATGGGATGCTGGCTGTCACTTATAGCCAGCACAAGGCACCTACAGTCTAACTACAATATCTCCAGATATAAATGTCAGAGTCTTTCAGGCTGGTTGGAAGAACAGCCATTCATTCCCCTGGGCCTTCACACATACTTATGGGCAGTTACTGATACAGACCAGAGACCAGAATTTGACATTGTTCTGCAGTACTGTATTCAGCTCTGATATTGTTATGTCAAAATATTCAGGTAGCAATAGCTACATGATTATCGTGTGTTTCAGAGAACAAATTACCATAACATAATTACCATAAACAGAAATACATAATAGAAATTTATTTATATATTTCTATAGCACACAATTCCAATCAATAAAAACAAACAGGTATTTGAGTGCACTCAACTTTGTTTGCCAGAGCTGACTTTTCAGGAAAAAATAAGAGTTTAGAAAACAACACCTTTACTTCATTTTCAAACACATGCTTACAAATATTAAATTTTATTAAAAAAATTAAGCACCCACCAGATGTGTGGGAGCAGAGTCATTTTTTCTTATTTTTGCGGTTCCCTGCATCTCAGAGGTGGAACATGCCGGCTCTACTAATGATGGTCTACAAGACATCTCAACAGGGTGAACACTTGCTGCTGCTTCTGTATCAGCCTCTTGATTATTTCTGACAAAACAAAATAATTTTTATCTAGTCAAACTCATCATGAATATGAACACTTACTTTTGACTCGAACAGAGGCCGATCTGAACTTTTACCATTAATACACTTCTAAACTGAATCTAACATACTCTTGCTTTACTGTAAATATTTTTTTAATTTTTTATATTAGCTCCCTCCTAAATATAAATTGCTATGTGCTTCTCATGAAATAAGAAACATCATAGAATTTTTATACAAATTACATGCATTTACTTCTCACATTCATCTTTGAATTCAAAAAAGGTATTTGACTTTATAGACCTAACGACTTGATTTCTTTGACATAATTTTCATGCTGCATTTAAGACATTTGCCATTGGTCATACATTATAAAAAAAGGTTTGCTGTGTACTAAAGTTAAGAAACATCTGCATTACTGAAACCCATTATGTTTCATTTAAAGAAAAGTTCAACTCATTCTCAAATCTAATACTTCAAAGAACTTACTGAGTATATAAGGAAACAAATTAGTAAATTTCAACATAAGTACTTCTGACACTATTTCTTTTTTTCCTCTCCAAACATTAGAAACTATTCAATATTCATGAAAAACAAATAACATGTTGCAACGTCAAGAATATAGTACTTTCAGTTATTGCAGAATCACACAATACATCACATAACATGGATATGTGAATGACTCTGCAAGTCCCTCGGCATTTTGCAGTGGTACTTAAGACTTTTTCCTTCATCCAGGCAAGTGATTGTTATAATTTCAAACTGACAGGATAGAAAAGGAGGATTGTCATCATTAGAAGAAAAAAGAAAGCATAATACTAGGTGAATGAAAATATAATTGCTAAGAGTATTCAAATTTAATCTAAAATAATATCAAACACTACTGCTTTCACTATTAAACACTTCAATGTAATGTTGTCAGGTTTTCAAGAAAAGGGCGCTAAACTAAATCACATTAAAGTACATAGGTTAGTGGAGAGACACTATAAACAAATCCAAAACTCCACATTTCCAGAATTGAAACCACTTGTCATACACACCTCCCAGGCTTTGTGGTTTCTGGGCATCACCATTCAGACCTTAAGGGAGAAAGATTTTACTTAATGGTTTAAAAAAAAAAAAAAAAAAAAAAAAAAAAAAAAAGAGTTGTTAGTGTGAACAGCATCATTTTTTACAGGTATTGATACCTTACTGTGCTCTCCACAGGATGAGCAGAAAGGACCTTGAAAATATATTTGTCGACCAACAGTGAAAAGCTATCGCCAAATTTCAATGAGTGCCATTCATGTGCTTCCAGCGGCAGAAGACGGCCATTCTCAGGGGAATGATAAAAGCACGGATTTACATGAATCTGTGAGATAGAAAGAACGTGTTTTTAAGATTAAAAAAGCATGTTTATATACAGTATGTTTAGGTAACTCCCCCTCCAAGTTCTGTCATATATAGCAAAGTACTTATGCCATAGTGATAGCTACTGCAATGCTGTGATGTTGAAACGTTAAAGACAAGAACAGGCAGATACACTAGATACCACTAACTAGTTCAAATAGTTGTGCTAAGGTTGTTTTTTTTCTTGTTGTTTTGATTTTTTTTTTTTAAATATCTACAATTGATTCCTAAAGTTTCAATCCAAACTGATCAACACAACAACACAAAAACAAACAAAAAAAACAACTGCAAAATAAAACTAAATATGAACTGTTGTTTTCCCCATTACTTTTCAAATTTACCTACAAAACAAGTAGGCAAGCTCCTGGCAGGTTTCCAGACCCCAGAAAAGAGGGCCACAGCTCAAGTTTGTAGGGTTAACAGCATGTGGATTAGAGAACTAGGATATGAACTGCCATTTGCATGCAACTCCTATACATTCAAAAAGCCTTCAACAAAAGCGAGGCCCAAACCTGAGAAGCACCAACCACAGCACAAATAACAAGCTTGTGGTACCAAAGCAGCTCCATTCAGCCCTCCCAGCACTGGTGAGCAAAACAGTCATTTATCTGTACAAGCAGAAATAGCTGCAATCATAAATATCTCAAATACCTCAGTATAGCCTATGCACAAGATCTGAATCAACTGCTACTATATAAAGATTTGATGAGTCAATTATTGTACTAGCATTTCAAATTTAAAAAAGACAAATGCTTGATTAGGTTTATTACAACAGAGTTTATTTGCAAAAAGGACAACTATATTCTTCGTTCAAGAAGTAAAAGTTGTAAATTCAGAGAGATTTTTTGGAGAAGGAGAGGAAATTGGCATAGAGAATGGATCCCTGTCTCAAAATTGTAAACAGGACTACAAAGTAATGATCAAAACCTCCACAGTGTTTTGTTTTCCTTTAATTCACCCAATCACTATTCTGAAAAAGTTAGTAACATTACCTAAAGTCAGAATGGCACAGTACTGTGAAAACAAGGACTATGAAAAGAGAGCAAGGTGAACTGAATGCTATTCTCAGATGAAGCATAACGTCACAGTAAAATCTAAAATTATATAATCATAGGTTGGTTTTATACACATAATCAGAGAGATTTAAGTTACCGGTTTGATGCGAACCTGGCCATCCACCACCTCCAATATGGCATGTTTTCGGGATACTCGCTTATCTGTAATCTGAAAAGGAGATGCAACAACTAATGTGAGAACCATATACTTCAAAGTCAATATAGGTTCCTTTTGCATCAAAACGTGCAAGTTCCCAGATCTAATTGAGCACAATTTTAACAGGATTCATTTTTCATATACTATCATATACTACTCCAGACACTTAAAACAGCGATGAAATCAGTGCAGCTTCCCACAAATTGATTCTATACTAAAAGCTAGATAACAACATTAAGATCCAATGTTTGCAATCAGAAGCTTAGGGAATCCAGCACTTCTTAGCAAGTTCTCACCAAAGGCTACAAGACTGCAGCTCTGAAGTGAGGCCATTTACTCAGGTGCTTGAAGCTGGTTTAAAAGCATCGTTCAGCTGCACCAGTTTCGAAATGCTTTTCAACTGAGAGCACGCTGAAACTGCAGACTCTCTTTTCTTCGATTATTTTGTCCTTCTGCTAGTCAATTCATCAACAGAGGATTAGAGGAAAAAAAAGTCTAATTACTGTTCTATTCATTCCATAGTATCACTTAAGAGTTGGTGTTCTCCCTTTCACAGCTTTCTGCATTACACAGAAGGCACAAGCTGACTAGCTGAACATTTCATTTCATCATGAAGAGAAACACAAGAAGTCGCACTCTGCCCCAACTTCCCAAACAGATCCTTTCAGGTGCCTCTCGAGAGCTTTCAGTTCTGTATTTGCTCCCTCCACCCTTTCCAGAGGCGATGGAGCTGTTGGTGCACTTGAACAAGGCACTAGCGAGCGGAAACCTGTGGTACCAGTTTGTGCTCCTCTAAAGTTACACTTTTTGTTTGCACAAACACACATTCTGTTTGGAAGATTTTTTTAAAACCAAAAAGCAAAGGTATTTCTAAAGAAATTACCGCTTAATTTTGCGAAATAAGTGTTTAAAGCCCAAAGAAAATCTTAACAAGTTTGGAAAAAGGAGATCACTCTTCAGACTACAACTTCTAACAAGTGTATTTAAACAACAGGCAAACAGGATAAACACGAAAAAGCATCTAAAACAAACCATTAGCATCTTTGTATTCTGTAACTTAATCGCCAGAGCATGATGATTACATATAGAAATAATTTTACCTATTACACCATGCAGACCCATCTTGAACACCCCGTAGCTGTATATATTTATGCCACCTAATGGTTTTTCCCGATCTTTAAATAATTTTAAGAGTATGCTTTAGAGGCATTAGCATTCAGTAACAGTTGTCTCTTGGTTCTTCAAATCTGAGGAAAGAACTAGCAACTTGTAGTTGAAATTATTCTTATTTACTTCCAGAAAGTTTACAGACTTTGAATAGTCAGCTAAAACTACAGACTCAAAAACACTCCCAGTAATTTTACCACAGGTTCATTCATAAAGAAGCAATACTTGACCATATTTTGAATAAGGAAAAAAGCTACAAAAAGCAAACTGCCATCTCAAGAGATAATAATTTTATTATGGATCTGGCAGATTAGGTAGCATAGAACTGGCTACATTGCAACTACCCATGCACTTTATCCTCTTAGAGCCGTTGACCCAACATTTTACACAAGCCTTAGATGTACAAGCTTTAACCAGTCATGAGTACATGCTGTGGGATGTCAACATGGCTATCAGCATCAAAAACTCCCTGTCCAGGGAAGAAAGGTTCTTCTTCAAGATAAAGTAAGAAATAGGAGTACCCCAGCACTCTGCTTTTGAGACAAATTGGAGCAGCCTGCAGAGTGCTCTTACATAGCTGCTAATGAATCTTCAAGACGATCACAGGATCTGCGTTTGCAAGAACAACAAAACATTTGGACAGGTCTGCCACAAACTGCTAATTGCCCACCGCTCCCACCAGATTCAATACACTCCAGGAACAGTCCCTACAGACTGTATTGTCATCATACTGATATTATACTCTTTCAATGGGAAATCCTATGTACGACAATAGGAAACGTGCTTCTACCACACGCGCACAAGAAGCATTCTCACAGGACCTAGAGTCCTCATCCGAGATACCTGCTTCCTCTGCAGGTCTTCCACTTTCGCCTCCAGGCAGAATATGGAGAATATGCAGTAGATACTAAAATCTGCAATGGCCACATATTTTTGTTTGTCAGTACTAATATACAGAAGTATTAAATCTCTATCATACACAGCGTGAGGAGGTACTGTTCTTATGACTTGGCAAAGGCCAAGGCTGCTTATGCAGCAGCAAGAGCAGACACCAAAGTTAATCACACCCATGCTCCAAAAAGCAGTGAAAGGGTCAACCCGTTTTGGGCTTCTGTTTGGAAAAAGCTACGAGCAGCGACAGATTTAAAAAGGATTTAAAATAACGTGAAGTCATTTGGTAGAGTTGAAACCTTCTCTAAACTATCAACCATAATGCCACTGGCATGACAGCAACTGCAGAGGCTGCAAAGACCCTTTTCTACCCTGCTGTGCTAGAAATAAGCAGCGAAGAAGTTTTTCTTCTTTTTAAACCGTTTGTGAAAACCTGAATCAAGTTTTCCAAACATCAACTAATCAGAAACCAAAATGAAAGCACCGAGAACAAACCCAGAATCTCACGTAGTTTAGTATTTTGATGACAACTAAGATATTTAGAGTAGTGCACCTGAACCTGCCAAATCCCAATACCCCATTTTACATATTTACAGGATGCCCACCCATCGGAAGCCCCCGAGGGCTGCAGAAGCAACTCTCTGGCTTTGTTTTTCCACAGAAAGCCTAAGAAGAAATTATCCCACCACCCATATTTGCGCTCCCTGAATATTAAACGTATCCCGAGCGATCCCTTCCCTCCGACCCGCGGGCCCGCGCCCGGCTCCCCGCCCGCACTTACTCCCAGCAAGGGGCCGCGTCCCA
>VXAA01004707.1:46218-111752 GCA_013399115.1 Anseranas semipalmata
CCCCCCCCAAAAAAAAAAAAAGCTACAACTGTGGGTAGAAGGGGAGAGGGGAGGGACAGCAAAACCCAGAGGTCCCAGGGGACCTACCAAGATGAAACCGAGAGGACAATTCTATATACCAGGATAGTTATTTGCAGCCCCCTCTAACTCCCGAGAATTGTCCTGTTCATCACTGCCACCAATTTTCAGCAACCATTGATTTACAAAGCTGGTGTGTGTGTATAAAAACCAGCATGCAAGAGTATGCAAATCAGGTGCAACATTAGCTTTTTTTGATTCGCATTTAAAAATATTGTTAGAACTGCATGTGCTGGTTTTAACACGTAGTTCTTAAAACAAAAAAAAACATAGCAGCCAAATGAGCCGCTGTTTGCCAATAGGGGGATGCCACAAGACACTACAGGCCACATGCTAATCTATTAGCCGTGGTATTAAATACTGTTTTTAAACACCTTGGCGATCTGAGAATACCAAATACAGAAGACGAGACGTTATTAGCTACCTATTGGAGGATTCAGCTTGAAGGCTGAATTAAAGTTATATGTTGAACAAGTTGGAAAGAGAGGGAAAACTTCAAACAAACCAGCCACCTTAAGCCTTTAATCCTAATAAAAGGAAGAAAGCAAATGAGAAAGGCAAAAACCATTTATCAGCTGTGCAAGACAACACTGCTGCCAAAAATAAAGTATGACAATATTCCCACAAACACTTCATTCATCTGCTCATTTGAGGGACTACTTTAAATAGCTTCCACTACTTTTCCATTGCAACACTGAAGAAAAAGTGTACAATACAAGTTTAGCTAGTAAGATCTAATGATGACATTTCACAAAATACTATATATAGCCATTTGTGGCACATTTCTGTTATTGGTTATACTGTCAAGTTTCATCTAGTGTGTTGACGAAACTAATCAGCTTTTCTAATGCACCTTTATTCTTGAAGATCACTATTCTATAGACATTTTTATCACTAAGTTATACTGCTCGTTAAAATCATCCTAACGTGCAACTCTGCTATCAGCACATGTACTTATGAGATAATTGTGCTGGAAGGACTCAAATGCTTAAACAGAGAGACTATAATGACACTTAATTCCCATGAAGCAACCAAACATCCATATACTGCATTACAGATACAAGGAGGTTAGAGGAAATTTCTGCTCTTCTAGAGGAGTGACTAAAGACCATGTGGCATGTTGTAGGACATCTAAAAATACCACTAGACATTTATGTTTAGGTATCTGAATTTCACTCTATGATGCCTAAAATCATTGCCACAAACTCTCTTAGCCCTTTTTAGACTAGGAAGTTTAGTTCAAAATAACTTTAAGAAAGAGGAGGTAGGTGGCAGAAAGAGGAGAAAGGGGAAACAGAAAACGTAACTGGAAAAGAAAAGCCTTCCTTAAATAAAAATACAAAATTTGAAAAAAAAATGCATTACCTTATTTTACCACTAATATACCAGAAAGATTAAGTATTTCCTTTTATTAATCAGAAAACAGCATAGGAGTGTTAAATGTGATAAAAACAACCGTTCATATTGTTCAAAATTCTTACACGTGTGTGTTAATTTTGTTACTGTACTTTTACCATCACACTCTAGAGAGATGCAGTAATTTAAGCATTCAAGAGCAGGACACCTCTGTAAACATGTAGCAGAGGCACTGAAGGACAAAAGAGATGTTATCTTTTATATAGACAGAGTGTGTGTGAGAGCGTGTGTGAGTATGCACTTAAGAAAGGATTTTCAAACTTGTCCTCATTATGTGGAAGGAGGTATATGAAAAAGCTGATTATACATTGATTTATATAATGAATACTCTATTAGTCTGTAATAGGTTGTTCTTGCATATTTGATAAAAAGGGGCTAACAGTAATACTCTAAGTTCTTTATGTCCTTTTAATATCTTGGTTTGCGGATGGGAGAAGATTGGGGTATCAAATTTTGGATTTTTTTTTTTAATTAACCTATATGATCTCCAGTTCTTCCTCCTCCTCTCCTTGAACTCTAGTGGACTAAAGATTTTGGTGAAAAACATACAGAAGGCAAATTAAAAAAATACTAATAAATTCCATCTCTTTCAATCATTTGAAGCAAATCTATCAGTTTCATCAGCATTTACCTTTGATTCTTTTCCTCCCCCATTCTCAGTCATCTTGTAATGGTATAGAAAATGAGAGGGAAATGTGTTGCCGTCTTAAAGGCAGAGTCTATGCAGGGAAGGTGAAGAGTTTTACTATACCCTACTTCACTTAAAACTGAAGCCAGGTGAAGTACGAGAAGTGGCGTTTTCCTCAGACTTCATACAGTCTTCCTTCAACTGAACGGAAAGAAAAAAAAATTAGAAATCTACCAGAGCCAGAAACACAGTGGAGAAAGCCACAGTTCCATTTCTAAGCACAAAACAGGAAGTTCTATGTTCTAATCCAGGAATAAAATAATTATTTTGATGCCATGTCAGAAGTTCTATTTCAAGAAGACCCACAGCTAACAACAACAAAAGAACCTTGTCTTCAGTCAAAGATTTTTAAGGGTCTTCTCTGTTTACTTGGCCTGCAGATTACCAGTCCGCCATTTTAAAACATAAAGCAGCTATAACAAGGTATAGCGCCAAAGGGTCATGAAGTAACCACATTCAAATTATTTTCATGCATCAGATTCAGACTTCAGTTATAGTACCATCCCATAGAACAACAACAAGAACTGACAGATACAGATGGCTGCGTGTTGGCTCCCTTTCACATTCATTTTGCAAATCAACCAGGAGCAAGTCTCAGTCTCAAACTGAAGCTATTTCCCTCTTTACCACTGAACACTTCCAAAGAGGCGGCAAGAGACGCTCTCCTCCAGGCTCCAGTCCACCAACTGCTGAGGCCAGGTGGGAGCATTACAAGGGCTCCACAATGCAGTGAGGCTCCCCTTGAGCAGCTGAGCCACGTGTGGTTGGAAGGCAAAGTAATCTGAAAAGGTACCGGCACTTTGTCATTCAGAACACTAATCCTGCCCCTATCCCTTGCTTTTTAAGTCATCTTTGTGCTCCTCAGTGTCACACAAGTAAAACCAGAAAGATAATGGATAGATACTCAGGCACCATGCTGCTGGGTAGCGGAGAAAGCAAGAGAAAGAAGCTTTATTCATTATCAACATTGTTCCACAAGAAGCAGGACAGTTTTTCACCCAGTGCTCTACTGCTGAAGGGAAAAGATCTGGTACTTTATTAAGAACTGCTCAGCATAAATAATATAAATATGTAAATTGATTACTTATATAATCTGGAAGCAATCCTTCAAAACAGAGCATTTTATTTTATCATAGCTTTTGAAAATAAACGCTTTGCATATTGTGGCATGTTATTAACATGCAAGAGCACATATATTCCACTTTAATTTAGGACAAACAACAGTCTTCTCAGGCTGCTAAAGCTATCAAACCCCCAGCGCCGCAAAGAGAGGTGGCTTGGTGAGAAGAAAGGACTACAGCACGCATCCCCCTTTTAGGCAGCAGGAAACACAAACGGGAGGGGAAAATTAGAAGCCCAGCTTCAAGCTTTCTACTGCACCCAGAAATTCACAGGGAGTACAACCAAACCTCTATATATCAACAAGAAGACCGCAGTTCACAAACAAGATACGTGCACTTTTTGAAACACAAATGGAAGGCATTTGCAGAAACACCAACTACAAAAGCCAGCATAGGACTGTTATCTACCCCTTTCGCTTTTTAAAGTTCACTCCTATATTCTTTTACAGTTTAAAAAGAACAAAATCAACCCACCCACCCCCCACACACTTTTTTTTTGGCCTTTACCAAAAAGGATATCTAACAGGAGTTTTGGTGCTATCCAAGCCTGAAACTCAGAAGAAATAGAGTCATGTTACAAAGAGCTTACCCAGACCCCTGTAAAGCAAGTTGTTTAAGCTTAAAATAACCTCTACAACCTTCCAAAGTGTTTGAAAACAAATTAGTAAAAAAAGAATTGTTGTTTAACAGTTGTAATAAAATCAAGTCTTAAAAAAAACAGAAGCAGTATTACTGCACTGAAGCATTATTTGACATAGCAAGCACAAATACATTCTTTATCTAGAAGAGAGATTTGACAGTACGTGCTAGATTACACCTCAGAAGCCTTAACTATTTTTTCCTCTTCCTTATGAACAAACTTACATTAAAGACTCATCAACAACAGTTATACAACTAAAAATACATTTTCATTCTTTCACGTGAAAAGCAGAGACAGCATACTGTAAAGAACACCACAAAAATAACAATATTTAGCAACAAAACAATACTAACCTTTCCCTTCAAGAGAAAGCCACAGCACAGAAGCGTAAAAAGCTCTTGAAATCCACTGCTAGAAACACATTAAAACAGAACTATCTCCACCTGGGGTGGGGGATTATCAGATTATGGGAAGAAACAACACCTGTGGCTCAAAGAGTATTAGGCTGTTGCAGTTCTCTTGGATATTATCTTTTTCAGTGTATGCATGGGGGGGTTGCTTTGTTCAGTTTTCTTTTAAACCATGGAAAAAGGAGGTTTGTTTTTACATGTGTGTTTTCATGGATGCATAATTAAGAAATATCCCTGAAAACCTGGCTCTAGTAAGCACTCGGTCAGCATTCCAGGGGAGGGAGAACTGTGGCAAGTCAAGCACTAACATCAGAGGATCTTTATTGTAGATGATATCATACATGTCTTACAGTAATTGAAAGTTATAAATATAGTCCTCCTCATTTTTTTTTTTCTGTCCTTTAGTCTATGACACAAGACTAATCCATGTCAGAAGTGAAAAAAGGAACTGGTGTTAAAGCAGTATTTGCTGAGTGCGTGGAAGTATGACTTAAATAGAAGGTGAAAACAGATGGAGGAAGCACGGAACATGAAGGTCTACTCTTCTTTTCTCTTTCAATCATTAATTCCTTGTACTAGGCCCGCTCTCTAGTGCAAGTATTCAGTATATGCCTCTTCCCTTCCACACCTTCTGAGTGACTAGATTGGCCTCATAATCTATGATATGCTTACAGTTGCTTTTTAATATTTAATTCCTTTGGACAAGATCTATTTGGTATCTCTGGAAATTGTACTGGCATAAAACTAATCCTTTTTTCCTCATAGACAACTGTTACAGTAGCCTTCATCACCTTGTCTCAGCTCCAGTGGCTATCTTCTGAATGACTTTACTCACTTCAAGGGTTGTAACAATTCTCATCATATCATGCATGATTCTTAAGGTCAAACTACTGGTGGCATTTAGAGACCTGCTTTGATTTTCAAAAGCGCTGCTGAGTTTGAAAATGGAGCATCTTTGCAAACCAGCTCCATATCAACCCTTGTCTCCAATTCATCCCTTGTTGAAAGCTTATCAGAGAGGTGCCTCAACCCTAAAAAGAAAAAAGGCTGGGCCCTGCTGAAGTGTATTTTTTTCTTGTCACAACTGTTTTGAAAATGTGCCAGAACATGTTCATCCTGGAATGTGAAGCTAATTATTTGTGTCAAGACTTGTGAGAACCTGACTAAAAGCAAGAACAGTCTGGAGTCGCTCATAGTACCAGTCTCAGCCAAAAAAAAGCATTTATGGGAAGGAAATGAGAGTAGGGTGGCATCAGACATAACTTTCCAGTCTTCCTCCAAGAAGCAAAGATACCTTTAAACCCTGGTGATGTATATTAGAAAGAACCACCTATGAGGTCTATATTGAGAGAACCTATTGGTAGGTAAAGTCTGGTACAAGCATCACAGCTCTTCCACAAATACACTGATTACCATTGCCTAGCAGAGAAAACACCATTAATATGTGGGCAACTGTATCCCTAACTGGGTCCAGGGAAAAATGACAAGGTCAAAAACTAGTAAAACTTTTTTTTTTTTTCCTCTAATTGACAGTTGCATCCCTCCTTTGCTAAGCTGGGTGTGTTTCTATTTCTCATTTTCCTGTGCTGTAGGGTATTTTTAGGTTAGTGAGCTCTGAAGCAAAAACGAGCAGCAACCACAAAGCAATTATCAAGAAAACAGGGCTGGGCAAATAGTATATCTTTTCACCATGAGGCTTCCTTCCTCAGAATGACAGACCAGGCTTCAGTGATCCTGTAGGCTTGCGTGAGATACAGGAAATGCCTGCTAGAAGCTGATTTCCTCAGATGTCCTAAATGGACGTGACTACGCTGTCTCTGCCAGCCTGCTGCCTCAGCATGGCTGCATTTTCTTTGTTGTTTCTGAGGAGAAACTCAGTTTATTAAAGAACAGGACCTTTACACAAGGTAATTCAAGGAAGTGGGAGACACACAGACTGCTCTACTTACAAGAGGCCTACCCCAATTCAACCGCAAGGACAAGAAGCTTCTTGAGCAAAATTCATGCTGCCTTTAGGATAACGGACACTCTGCTGGGTTAACCAGATTGCCAGCATTCACTGTGCTCTACCATTGAGGTCACAGATATGACAAGGCCTGCAAATTCTGAAAATCCAAGCACTTTGGAATTAGAAAAAAAAAAAACAATAGAGGCCAAGTTGTTCATTATCTCCATCAACAAAGAAAATGGGGATGCAGGTGAGGTAGAAACAGAGTACAAAGGGCACCTGAGCTATGAGCCTAGTTTAAGACCCAAGATGTTTCCCTTTTGGGCTGGTCCAGCAGACCAAGGCACAGTCCAGTTACAGCGAAAGATATTCATACCACTGCATTACCAAAATAACCAAACAGGTTTTGTGTGACCCTAGAGCTTCAATGAACCAAAGGGAGTTTCTCCTTGAACAATGACTAGAATACCCTAGGCTGAAGTGGCAGCTTTTCCTGGCTTCTTATTTCACTGGTATACATGCATATAGGGATATAATGAAACAGAACTGAAGATAAACTTTAGCTCCATGTTTATTTTCAGTTTGAAGAGATTCAGTAAGAACTTTTAAGGATAAGGTACCCAATTTCAAATTTTGAAGTTCTGAAGTTTACTTGCAACTCAGAACATCCATCTGCAACAGGAACAGGCTACATGCAGAATCTGACATTACCTTGACTTCCAACTTTTGCTTAAAGTTTGAAGACTTAGAAGTTTGATGCATACAGTAAGATAAAGATATAAAGATTGATCTAGTAACCCGACACCATCAAATTATGATGTTTATTCCAGTTACAGAATTAGTAAGATTTCTCTTACATAACTAAGGCACAGAGCCAAGCATTAAGTATATTGCTGTAGGTTAAAAAAGAAAAACCCTAAACACCACCACCTCAGTTGGTAGTTCAAGTAATGCACAGATCCTTTCCCTCCTCCTGCAAGATTCTTAATTCAAATACAGGTTAAATCAGCAGTACGTGACACCCTAGCAACTGCTTTAGAGACCTAAATGAAGCAAACCAACAGTCCTAGAGCAGATTCTTATGGAGAAATTTAGCAAAGGTCAAAAATCAAGTGGATATGGAAGATAAACTGAGATTGCTTCATGTTTGAAATACCACAGGAGAAGAATTTTCCTGTGTGGAAACTCATACTGCTGTCAGAGTTGTACGTGCTTTCTGCATGCTGTTTCCATCATTGTCTGCATTCTCCCTTTCCTTAACACTAAAGGATTATAAAGGTTTGGTTCAGGTTTCCATTTGAGTTCATTTCTTTCCTTAAACCTATTGCATTACTTGCATAGGTGAACATGGCAGTAGAAAGACTACTGGCTGATAAAGAACAAAGTACAAGGTTTGTCTTGGGAAGCCTTTGAATTATTAGAAGATATTGAAACACAACACAGGCTGAATAATGGGTGACTAGTTGAGTTCCTTACTTACAGCCAGGAACATGATACTGTCTCCTGTTAATAGTGAAATTCTAACTAGCAGCAGCAGCAGGGAAAGACATAAGGTATAACTTTGCCAACGTAGACCAATTTTTAGAAGAAGCACACACTAATGTGACATGTTCTATGCTATAATTTAGTAAGATATTACCATAACAGAAGTGGAATATGTTAGCTTGTTAGTGCCCACCATAGAATTGAAACTTACTACCACCCCCCACCCTCCCCCAACCCCTTAGGGGGCCTTTCTGGATGATACTACTTTCTCTGAACGAAATGCTAAAATTCCTGTTTTGAGTAATGAATTCCAGTTGTCTGTCCTCTTGCTGGTGGATCATCTTCATTTCCCAGTCCTAGCAACTGCCTGAATTGCTTTGATCCACTCTGTACGCTCTGTGGATGAAGCTGCTTGCAAGTAATAGTGGACTTCATTTGCTGTGATGATTTCAAACAGGTTGTTTTCAGCATCATACTTCTTTGCTACAAGGAAGAAATAAGGAAGTCAGCTATGAGAAAATAAACTCCTGTATTTAAAATGTTTCTTCCTTTACATTCTGCAAAGGAGTTTCCTTCCTTTCTACAGCTGTGCCTGATCATGCCTTTGCAAACAGTATGCAAGATAGGGTCCATGAGATCTGTCACTGTCTTGGAGAAACAATCCATAAATTCTGCACATTTCACTTTCAGGAGTCACTGTTCAATTGAAGTCCAACCATGGAAGGATCTGCAGCCCTGCAGAGAGCTTACATTCCCCAAACCCTCCAGTGCTTTGCCAGGTACAAAACTAAGACATTTAAGTTCACGTCACATCAGAAATCTCTGGCTCTTTTCACATCTGGTAGCACAACCTACACAGGCACTGAGATGCCAACAGACTTTCTGGCTGGTTATGATAGCCTGCCTCTCCTATGGAGAAGAGAATGCATCAAATGAATGTTTCTTGTTCCTTGCAGCAATGCTTAACCATTGCTGTTCCCACAATTTCTAGTTTGGGGAGGGAACAGAACAGGGAGTAATAATTCATTGTTACAACCATTTGTAACCTAAAGCTTCCATCTGAAATTCATAAACTAAAAAGAGAACTCAGCTTATTTTAAGGCCAGTTATCCTAACATAGGGACACCACATCATCATTCTCACAAGTCTGAACAACTGCCTGTTGCTACCTTTATCACTGTACCCTCCTCCAGTAATTAAGAGAGCCTAGTAATTAGAAGAATTACTGAATCATTGCAAATTGGTTTTGAGTAAAAAACACTTGTGGTTTCAGGCAGATTGAAAGAATGCACCAAAAACTTGTAACACAGCTCTTTCAATATGGTTCCTTACAGTCTGGCATATCTTCCACTGCTGTCACCACACAGCCCCTCAAGTGAATTGCTCCGAGAGGATCTTCTCCCTGGGGAGGATATGAAATTAAAATGAAATACAACACTTCTGAAACCGTTCACATGTCAATATCTGACTACAACTCCAGCATGGAAACAAGAACTTTTGGTGACTTCGTATGTCACCTGAGAAAACCAGGGGATCCTCAGTCTGTGCGATATGGAGGGTAAGGGATACACAAACTTGCAAATAAGTAGGAAATCTATTTCAGAATTTGGAATTCAGGATCTGCTGAGTAGCATGTCCTGAACAAAGGTATGAAAAGAATAATAAATCTTGTGCCAACTATAGGCTTTCCTTTGACGTCACAGTGAAAAGCAGGTTAGTTAGAAAGAAGAACAGATCTTAGAAGTTCGCTTTTGCTTTTTTGTTGTTGTTGTTTATAGCAGCTCTACATTTATTTACATTTTGCCTTCTTATGCACTTCAGGGCTGCAATAGCCAAAGAATGGGTGCAGAAGCATTTTTGTTGGCATAAGCCTGAAACAAGCAGTTCCTATGAGCTGACACACTTCAGCCTTTTGGGAGAGGAAGCCAGGAGTGGGGAACAACGCTGGAGACAGAGGTCAGACTCCTCAGTGTTGATTCTCCAGTGCATCTAGGCTTCTTCTGCCAAGCAGGACAGGCACAGCATAGAGAGGCTGTAACCCACAGCAACAGCACTGCTCCTGCAGCCGTGATGGACAAAATAAACAAACACCATGTGCTGAATCCATCTGGACACCAGCATTTGTGGGGCAGGTTTCGTCTGTGGTGATGCCCCTTCCTTTTTTAGAGCGGGGTTTGGCCCATTATAATTACAAAAGAAACAAAATGCCATGTCTCAGCCTGACAAAGAAAATACCTCAATTATAAACTGCAAAATGAGTGTATTGCCTTAATTTGCTCTTTTAACCTTGTTCACTTTAATCAAATGGGACCACACATTAATTCTAATTAATCACAAAGAACAGGTGAGAGCACAGTTCACTGCTGCCTGTTCCCAGGTCTGCATGTCACTTGCCACCCTGACTTGCCAGCCCCAGAAACCATCCTTCCATCTGCTTTTCCAGAGGGCAGCCAGGTAGTGCGAGCACAAACAGCCCCACTATCCTGCTTGGCCTTTTCCATCACACATTCCCAAGCAAATGCTCCACTTATATTTCTAGAAAAAGGCAGCTTTTTTTTTTCTTTTTATTTTTTTATATAAAGGAACCCAAAACAAAACCACCAAACAAACAGGGAAATAAATAGAAGTTGAACAAATGTGTCTTACTCCAGCAGGATCATAGTAGTGAAGATATGCAGGGTCCTCTCTTAATACAAACTTTCTCACTTTCCAGTTTTTCCTTCGATGTCCCTAGAAAAATTCAAGAACAGGTGTGTCATGAACTGCTTTCCCTGCAAATGCTTACAGCCAGCTTACCCATGCATGAGAGAACATGCAAATATAAAAGGGAAAAAGATTAATATTTTGGACAGGAAATATTCACTGGCTTCCCCCTCCCCCCCAGCTTTTTTATTTTATTTTATTTTATTTTTTACACAAAGTACAACAGCTTCAACACAGGAGATTCTCCTAAACATATCACATAGCCTGGTAGTTATGACATTCACATGAGGCCTGTGAGAACAAGGTTTAAATGCTTGCCACAAAACATGGCTGTGAGACACCTTGCAGGAAGGTAATGAACTATTGCCAAGAATGATCTGAAGGTCCCCCTCTCCCTGAAAGAGAACAACAACAAAGACTTATCTGGCTCAAGCACTCTGGAGAGCATTCATGGCTGAGAAGCTCAAGCAGAAATAGCACCACTGTCCGATATGGATGTAGATGCCTCACTGCTTTTAGCAGCAGGGTTCAGACCCTAACCTTTCTCCACAGCATCCCTTGCTGGCTGGTTTAGGAAGCCTCCATGACAATTTGCTGCCTTCTGGCAATGCCGTTCTCAGGCACCCAGCCCTCATACCTGGGGGACTCCCACACAAGTGTGGACCAAGCACAAAGGCAGCAAGTGGACTTAGCTCCAAGTGGTATAGGCATCCAAATCATATTAACAATCATATTAACAATGGCCTTTAGTCCACCAGTTCCAGTCAATGTTGTTTAAGTGTTTTCAAGCTCTAGGAGATCTCATCCTATAGCTCAGTCTGGGCCAGCTCGCAATCTCAGACTCATACTGGACACACGGACCATAAGCACTCATGGACTACGTCCAGCTCATCTAGTCCTGCCCTTTCTTCCTAGAAGACTGGAAATTTCCCCTTCAATGCATATGAACATCCTGCCATTCACAGCCTGAGCCTGATGAGAATTCACAGAGGCTACAGGGAAGACAGATTGTGAGACATCCCAGGGTATCAGACCCTGTGACCAGGGAAGCTGAAACCTTCTGACTCATTTTACAGCATTCACAAAGTTACTGGCGTAACAGCACTTCACAGCAGATGTTGATTTTCCCCATCCTTCACTGCAGTCTTGAAAACACGTGTTATCAGCAGAAGCGGTGACACTTTCAAACAGTGATCCACAGTTCACTGAAGGTGACCAAATCCAGATTAACTGGTGGAGACTGTCATGAATCATTTCCCCTCAACATTTCAAAATATTAGTTTCTCAATTAACTACTGCTGTTTGCAAGGAAGTTCCTACTAACTAAACAGAGGTGGATGTGACAGAGTAAACGTCAGCAGAAAGACTCTTATCCAATTTCTTCCGTTGCTTTTGAGTAACGTGGTTGAACAAGAGAAATACAAGTGAGCACCACCAAAAAGTACTTATGCTCCCAACGGATATTTTCTGGTTTCCTTCATGGAACCAGACGTCCAGAGGAAGCAGATATCCTTGCTAAAACACCTCCTGCTTGTCACATCTCTTCCTTTAGCACTCTTTCATGTCTAATTAAAACATTAAGCTGTCTTGTTCTGTACTAAGAGCAATAAATCTTGCAACTCTGGACAAAAGCCCTGCCACCATGCTACAGAATGTTTTTTGTGTGTAAAGGGAGGGGGGACAGGGATTAAACCTGTCAAATGCAGAGATGGCATAGGCTAATTTCTCTCTTCTTGAAAGCTTTTAGGTGTAGAAGAGTAATCTTGTATCCATTGAACATCATCCCAGTGAGAGGATAGAAGGTGTGCAATACTGACCTGTTTCAGTAAACATCCTTGTTTGACTACTAAGCCTCTGAATTCTTCTTTCAGGACCACATCATCATCGCTAGAATTCCCCTCGCAGAAAAAACCACTGTCTGGCTGCATGACCACAAGAGAAAATTCAGAAGTTACACAAACGGTGCATATTTATATATGTACAAATCTGGCTTCTCTTTGGCTTCTTTCCACCCTGTTTTCACTACCTAAGTTAAAAAAGAAAAAAAAAAAAAGCTTTTACTGGAAAACCTTCCAGTAAAGCTGAGGATCTCTCCAAGTCACCATGGAAGCATTCCACTATGAGGTAGGACTACACCAACAGGTCTTAGGGCATCTGAAGAGAGCTGGAAGATCTGCATGTATCATCTCAGTTCATATGAAGCAATGCTGGCACAGACAACACACTCCAGGCTGTCCATTCCCCAACCCAACATACCCTTCCTCTTCCTACATCAATCACAAGCATATAAAATTCATGAAGAAGAGAAAACTCTCCCATCTAGGGAGTCTTCTCCACACCAGATAAATTGTGATGCTGGTTACTGAAACCTTACATTGTTCAAATGGCATGAATGAAGGTAACCACCTGTATTGCATATAGTAAGCTTCCGTGCTTCCTATTTACGGGATAGCAAGTCAGACATTGGCTTGCTGTGACCTCCTTACACCACATCGGTATTGAATCAAACTAAAAGCAAGCTGAAAGCAAGCAGTGTACACATGGGCTATCAGGAGAAGCGTCCCAGGACGCCAGGAACCGTGATGGCCAAGTGGCTGCCTTCATCAGCACTGTCTGTGCTTCCATTTCTGCACAGATAAAGTCCTCCTACCACAGAGATATTCTAGGAAAACAAATGAGGTAAGAGGAGATTCAATTTTCATGGAGTGATTCTATGTGGTGAGTATAAACAGAACTGTAATATTTAAGCAATTTCACTTGACAGTAGGAATACCTTTTGTTAGCATAAGTTCATAAACCAAACATTTTAAAAACAGTATTAGACCATGGTTGTCAAATATTGCAAGTTCTTCAAATCAATCCACAGAATATGAAGCAATAAATTGAAAGGGCTACCCCGGACAGGTGTTATCAGGTAGATATTAAAAACTTTTGCTTCTTTGCTCACAGACAAGCTCTGTGCATGCACGCATGCATGCGCACTGAGTCAGATCCGAGGGCTCTGGTGCACAAAAACACGTTTCCAGCTTGAGCCACTCTGAGAAGCCCCATGATGATGAATTACTCTTCCCTTCCACTGAATCATCAAGGGAACTGGTGGCTGAAATTACTGGGAACAAAGTCTAAGTTAAAAAGAACCTAGCTTGATCTCTGCACTCAGTTCACACTTAGACTGCCAGAAGAACTGTCCTGCTTACAGATGTTAAAGTGAGCCAGTATATTCTGAGTGTCATGTAGAGAAAGACAATTTACATAGATCTCTCCATTTCTGTATAATCTTTCCTCCAGGACTTTAAAGAACCCAACTCAAGCCTGAGAAGAGCAGAGTATCTGCAAGTCTGGGACAAAGGAAAACCAGAATACAACACTCACAAAGTAGTAATAGGCATCGCTGAGATCTAAGAAGGGGGTGTCTGACAGTCCCTCAGCTGCAGCCTTGGATGTATCTCCTGCAGGCTGTAGGTAGCCTTCACTCAAGAGGGAAGAGGCAAGCATGAGGCCTTCTTTGCGATTTCGGATGGAGTTGCTAGACACCAGCCAGTCAATCACTGAAGTGCCTGGTTACAAGGCAACAAACAATATCAGCCAAACAGTATCAACCACAAACCAAGACAGACACAAAGCAGCCTAAAAACACACAGGCAACAAGCCTACTCCATCTATTCACCAATTTCCTGAAAGATGATATCAGCAACAATGCAGAAAACTAATCTGGAGAGGTGCCTGGGTCATCTAGTGAGGTACAGCCAATCCAACTGATGGCACAGGCCAATACAACTCCTGAACGCTGTAACTCTGGGAGGGGATGCAGGGCTGAGCTGGGAAGCCTCAGCAGTAGGGACTGGGGAAACACTAATGACAGCCAAGCCTGGAGAATAGTCTTCCAAGCTGCTATATTACTGACAGAGTGCTGTAGAAACACAGTGACTTTTGACCTCAGCACCCACAGATTTAACTTGGAGCAGGACAGGAATTACAACATGACACAGTTTGTTGAAGAAAAATTCCGAGGAATAATTCCTCCTTTTGAGGAAGATCTACTTCAATCTTGCTGGCACTGGTTTGATTTCCTCCTCCTTCTCCTCTTGCTTACCATGGCAATATCTGAACACTTTTTTACGCTTCATCCTTTGAGCACCTCCCCTGTTGGTCAGGACAACCTCTGCCAGGTTTTCTTCTAAAACTTCTCTGTGATCTACAGAGCTTACAGCTGTTTTGATCTGTCTTGAGACTCTTACCCCTGTGCTCTTTTTACTGATGGAAAAGAGGGACAAGAGCTCTTTACCTGTAAAGCAGTGATTGAACACTTTTTTATCTTTTTCCAGCTTCAACTCCTTTATTCCCTTTTCAGGATCTTTCATTGAGAGGTACAAAGCACTGTGCATAAAAAGAACCACAGAAACTGTTAGCAAATAAAAAGCTTTAGCCAGCTGGTACAATAACATTCTCTTACACAGGGTCTTCATATTTTACTAGTATAGTGATCTCTGCAGAGCTACAGCATGACTTAGTTAATCTCCTGAAAAGTTTACTGTGCAAAGCATGGAGGCCTCACCACCTCTTTGTCACAACTGCAGGAACAGAAGAATAAGTGCACAAAGGGCTCACCATACCCCTATTTTGAGACTGTACCAACTTGTGATGACTGTAGTGTGAAGAGAGGAACACCCACTGCTGAGGCTCCTTTGCAGGGTTTCAAAGCCCCGGTGCTTTGCTATGTTCCCCCAAAGGTCCTCACCAGAGAAAAAAAACTGTGACGTCCCCAAAGCCTGCATGCTCTTAGAAGCCCTGAGTAACCTCACTGACTCCTGATCTGACTTCCTCCCTCCCACCTGCTTTTCACTTGCTTAAAAGTAATTCCCTGGGGCTCTGAAATGACAAGAAGGACAAATATTAAATGGCACAAGCTAAATCCTTTGGTTTGTTATTCAGTCAGGGTGATCCTCTGCTGAAGCCATTGAAGACAAAAAAAAAAATCTGTTGGATCTTGATCCTGTGCAGTTTTACTGCCCTCTAAGAAGCACTGCAGGCTCACTTATATCTTGGTATTTACTGCTCAGAGACAAAAATCACATTGTCCTTAATTTTTTTTATTTTTTATTTTTTAAGTACTGACAAACAGATGGCTTTCTGTGTGTGCCCTTTATCTCTTCTTCTCTCTCTGCCAATTCCAAGTTCTCTGGCAACACCACTCTCTCATCACCATCCAAAAACTATTGCTAACAGTAGCGTTTGCCTGCAGAGCAAACAAATGTATAAAATATTTTCACAATAAATTCTATACTGTATAAAAATACCTCTCCTAAAATAATCACACTTTGGCTGGGGTCTCCTTTTGCGCTGCAGTGTGCTCAGAGGACTCCTCATAAGCAAAATCCTTTAACAAATAAGCGTGGACAGCCATGCTTATAGCTCTTCCACACTGAGGTTATGTATATACCACATTGGCTGTGGATGGAAGTAAATAGGGGAGCAGAGCTACAAGAACAAACCTCAGGTTGATAGTTTCAGGCAGTCTGATAGATTTCCTTGTGGATTTTCTGGCAAACCTTTGGCCTCCTTCTATGCACTGAATTGCTTTCTTGATATCTCGTACCCAAGCATCTCTCTCTTCCAGGTAGGAAGCTTGAAAAAAGTGGTCCTGCTGCTTGGCTGCAGTGAGCTTGAAGACAAACTGAAAGGATAAACAATATTTTTAAGTTACTTTGGTGTAGCTGGTTGGGTATGATTAACCTGGTATCACCATGGCACACAGCCTACCTAAGGAGCTATGGCAAGTGCCTTAGAGCCACAGATGAATAAAAAAAATGCTCTGAAGAAAAACATGGACAGGCAGTGCAGGTAACGGACTCCTTTTGTTACTTCCCAGTGAGCATTCCTGATGTTGTCAGCAAAGGTGAGTGGCACTGATATAACTGGTGATTTTAACTTTTGCTGGGAAGTTCAACATAGCTGAAAAACTGAAGTGCCCAGCCCCTGCAGGCTTACAGTGGGTGTAAACTTGTCTTAATATTTAGAGATGTAGTCAGTTTGGAGGAGAACAACAACAACAAAACAAACAACTGCATCATGCTGCTCAGGTACTGATTCACAAGGGGAGAAAAGGACACAGTCACATTGGAGAGTAGCTGAACACATTAGTTTTAATCATATTGGGCAGTAACTACGTGTAAGAACAATCCCAGTGACCGTATTGCTCATACAAATGAGCATGCTGCAGTTTTGACTGGCTGAACAATGCAGCCCTTCCAGGGCTGCTGGTCTATGGACTTGCAGAAGGATCTGCTCCAACACCTACTGAAGTCGTTTGGATCACTTCCACTGACTTCAAACTCTGTATCAGATCTTACTTATGAAAAGGCATTTTGGGTGCCTTGTCCCCCCAGTCTGACATTGAACACTTCGGACCTCTCCACCTGTTTTGTAGAGTGCACATGTGCTGGTGAATTATCTTTTCATTATTGTTAAGTATGTTACTGACATTTCCAAGCAACCAGTACAGAACAATACTGACTTGATCTGAGTGCCTTTGTGGGACCTAAAAACAAACAAAATCTGTCTGGAAAGAAATGCTTTATGAGAAAAGCTTTATTTCTAGCACATTGTAGTATCTGTGATACTCTACAACATAGTACCCTCCTTCCCATATATTACACCTCACATAGAGAGTATGGAGAGCTGTGCAGAAGATTGTTAATTAGATAATGTAAGAACACACTTTCAAATTAGCAGAATTAAAACCAGAAGTGTGCAGACAAACTGTGTTCCTTTATTTGGTTATTTAATGTTCCCGCCCCAAGCTCTAGTCCCTGGATGTAATTATACTTCAGGTTTATTTTTCACAGTTTGCAAAAGAGGTGAAGTCAAGTGCAACAATGCAGAGCTCCTGGCTTGTGCTCAGGCAATCCACTGACACACAGCCGTGCTTGCTGAAGCAGGTCTGATCCAAAGCTGCAGGGGTCAAACAGTAAGGCCTGCCCAGCCATTCCTACAGGTGAGTCGGGCAGGTGCTACTGGTGAGAGGAAAGAGTAGATGGGTTTGATCTCAAACGCTTCTGGATCAATTGGATGCTCTCCCTTGCCAGTTCAGGTAGTGCAATACCTATCATGGGCATGGGATGGGATAGGGATGCATGATTATGAAATTCTCCTTCCAGGCACAATAATTGTCTCCTTCTGTGGACAACTCCCAGTACCTACATTCTGAATTGCTCCTCCTGAAATATCCTGAGTTTTAACTCAGGCAGTCACACCTTTCAAACACTACACAGGTCCAAGCCTGCTTCTGACCTTCTAAGACAAGTGAGGGTGACCACCAGCATAAATGTAAGGAATCTAACCACCAGCCTTGTGCTCCTCCAGTGCCTCCAGGAGTTTAAGTATACTGTCAATCATAGTTATAACAAAATGTACTTACCGTTCTTTTGCCAAAATCTTGACAAGGACTGTTAATAGTGCTTCCTTTTAGTGGGACCATCCCTTTGGGGCTGTTGTCAGCCTTCCGCTTGTAGAATTCAATTCCATCTTCTAAGAGCACAACCCACATCGGCTTCCAGGTATTAAACATGCTGCCCTGCATCAATAAATAATTGTGTACATTATGTCCAATATATCCCTGTTCACATGATATCCACCAAAGACATGACCTTCCAGGGAACATCTGATTGACTCTAAAGTAACTATAGTGTCTCAAGGGGAATACTGAACCACAACCACACCCATCTTACTATGCAGTTAAAATACGGTGTTGTTATTCTTCTGACAGCCATTTATTTCCCCTTCTAGTCACCCCAGCTATGAGTTTTTCCAAAATTGCATTGCCTGCCCCAGCAGATGATTCTTTTCAGCATCAGTTTGTCCCAACTACTTTCAAGACACAGTGACCATACTAGCAACAATCCCCCAAAATTCCAGGTGCAAACTGACTCATTAGGGCTTTCTCATTAACTCTGGGCATCATGTGCTGTTTTTAGGACTTGATGCCACAACACAGTCAGTTCTTGAGGCCTGGCTGTCAGATAAGAAAGCAGAAATCTCAGAAGATTTCTAGACTTAAAAAAAGCAAACAGTAAGAGCAATGAGTAGTTCAAAGGCCTTGGGCTGCAGATCTCCAACTGCTGTGGTGAGAAACTGAGGTGCTTCATTTCATCTTTTCAAGTTTTTACTTCCTGTTTCTGAATCACAGCTGTTAGATGAGAGAAACGCAGAAATAAAGCCAGGGCCAGATCCTACATACAGTGAAACATATGGCAAAAGTCTCAGGGCCTCAAAGAGGAACAACCTGTTTCTCTGTGCTGAGCACTATTAAGTGCAAGAATTATCACGATTGTTGTACTCTAGCTAGGTTCTCTCTCTGGTCCTGCCTGCAGACAGCTTCAAAAGCAGTTACAATTCCAGACACCCAAGTGACTTACTGCTCAGCCAAATGAACATTTAGATATGCTCAATATCATCAGTTCTTCCGAAGAGTTACTAGAGCACACCTGACATTTGTGGGCCACAAATCAGAGGCCATCCTTCAAAAATATTTGCTTTCCTTACTCTTTCTGGCACTAAGAGAGACCTCAGTTTATCCTCCCTCTCCTACCATGGTGGCTGAGCAGCGGTAAGGCTGCAGACAGAAGCGAGGCAGCCACCATCATGCCGTACAAGCGGCTTGTTTTGATTTTTAAACATGAGAGCTGGGCAGAGTTACTTGCATTTCTGCAGAAGCAAATGGGACAGAAACATTGAGTCTGAATGAAACCTTTGTCCATCACATCCTTTTTTTCTATACTACCTTCCAAGAAAGGCCTTTTGCACTCCGAATCAGACCTTGAGTTCAGTTACAGGGTGGGGAGGGAAAGCTGTCAGCAGAGATTTTACTAAGAATGGGACCTGCTTCCAGCCTCTGCAGCACTCACTGGAGACAGAAGGTGCCCCACAAGTGAATGCTACCTTCCACAGGAAAATTGCTGTGCTGGAGGCGCTCTGGAAACCTTGCTGAACAGGGAACTACCACCAAGGGTCTCAACTTGATGTGGATACCACACAGGGGCTGAACGCTGTCTTCTTATGTTTGATTTTTTGTTTAAGCCATAAGAATTTATCATTTTTGGAGAGCCCAAATTGACCCACAGGTTGATTTTCTGCTAAGAAATCATTTAAGATGGTAAGCCAAGACAAGAACCCCTGCAATTTCCTTTTGTTTGCCAGATTATCACATCTTAACGATACTTCTGTTCATAAACAGGCAAGTCCAGTACTTCCTGAAGACTCTGATGTGCTCTGTCAATGGAAGCCACTGCAGAGCAGGGTTAGACTGGCAGCCTCAGATCCACACTGTCAGCAAGCCCAAACACGGTCATGTTGGTTTCAGCTAAAACAGCTCATGAAAGACAAACACGTGGGATGCTAGATTTGATTTTCCTGGACTAAAAAACAAATCATCTTCCCTGCTCCAAAGACTGCAGATAAATTTGGGGTGTTCCCCAAATGTGCCACTTTAAAAGCTCATGCAACTTCCCTTTGGTAGAACAACTTTTCTTTTTAAACCTCTGCAGCACTACATGAGTAGAAAATGAGCTGTTTTCTATGCTTGCTCAGAAGATGACAGAAGGTCCCCCAGATATACAAACAGTGGCTTAAGCTGACATAAAATCAATACTTAGGTTTGAATCCATATTTACTGGAGGTCACGTTGTACCAGCTAAAACACCGACCCCCAGGCATATTCCCAGACTGATGTAAATAACAAGAAAATTAGTGAAAAATCACCTTCACCCTTCGCAAAGATGATTGTGGCAGCATGGATGACTGCTCTGGGAGGTCTGATCCACAGTTTCACTTTACAGCCATAAAATGGAGGAGGAGAGTACTTAATTAGCAGTTAAGATTAATCAGGAACATGCCCATCCTAGCTGGAAGCTCTGGTTGTTCAATTCACAGCTGCCTCACTGATAGATCAAACAGCTGGTACCAGTCTGATCTGCATCTTCTGATCCTTTTGCCATCCAGCCTCCTTCTAAGCACACTGCTGCTCCTCACCAGCAGCGTAAGTTCGCTTCTGCTGAAGGAGTCAGGGCCACCTACGAGGCTGTCACAGAAAAGGGGCATAATTTCCACTTCCCTGTTGCCATTGCAACAGCACCCAGCGGCAATTTTCCATTAGCAACACCCACAGAGAGACTTTTGGGGACCCAGCACCCACAGGAACAGCAGGGACTCACACTGGCACAGCCGTATGCATCTTTTCCTTGGCATACCCAGTCTGGCACACAGCTTGGGATTGTCCCAGTGTCTAAGTTTCCAGCCATTCCCCTGCCATGGAGAAATATGAACCGTGAGCCATTTGCTCTCCATGTTGGGCCATGGGATCTGCAACCTGCTGTGCATGAATCTGGTTGTCTCCTTCCTCATGACAGCATCAGTGCAGCTTTGAGATTACTTTATGAACTTGCTTCCTTTCAGTGTCAGTGGAAATAAGACTGAGGAGTGGCCTCTTCGCTACAGTGGTCCCAGATTAGACCCCTCCAGCCAGCAGCTCTAGTGAAGGAAATTCTAGTTTTGATGAGCACAGACACCACAGCACAGAGCTCCTCCCTTGCTCCAGGACTGACACAATTTAAACTGCTTTACCCCAAACCGATCTCACTAACGATTTACATAAAAGTCGTGACCTTATCCTGTGGGCTCTACCACAAAAGACTCCAGAGCAGAGGTTGCAGTGGGGCAGTGACTGCCTTCCCAAAGAAGGGGAGTGTCTATGGCCCTAAACTCTCCCTAGGCCAGGGTGATCTGACCTCTTATACCACTATGCTTCCCCGATGTTTAACCGTAATTAAGTGCAATAGAGTAGGCTGTGGCCACTTCAAGCTGTTACCTGTTTTGCCAAGCTTCCAATAAAGGCATTCTTAATAAAAATACTTTTTTTTTTTTTGACCCAAAGGTGTGTCTAGGATAAACACAAAAATACCTTATCATATAGTACTCTAACAAGATATAACTGCTAGTAAATACTTCTGTAATCAATAACATCAATTGTTTTACTGCTCAAGGAATTGTTTTTTTGTGTTTGTTTTTAGTAAAAAGGAAAAAAAGACTTTTTTGTTTAAATAACTGAACCAAAGCGTGTTTCTCCACACTTCCCCAGCCTGTTCAGAGTCAGCTCCCTCCTCCACTCTGTCCAAAGCTGCCCACTTACCTTCTTAACCAAGTAGCCCTCTCTTATGCGCATTGGTTCTCGCTCCATGTCTCAGGCAGTCCTGCTCTCAGGTTTATCAGAGCCGGCAGTTAAGCTCCTCTGGCGACAAAGTCTGTGGGTAGAGTTTTTTTACAGTACAGTTGTGTCACTTTCACAAGTTCCTCTGCCTGCTAATCACATGAAAACAAGCCCATTTCCTCTTAGAGTGAGAGAGAGGGAAACGCAGAAACACGTGTATATTTATAGGCTGCCTCTGACAGAACAGGCAACAGCATGACAAAATGCCCAACTCTATCAAACACTGCCAGCCTTGATGACAGAGTTCTGAGAAATTGAATAATCATTTTAATGCCTAATCCCAAGGAATGAAACCCACTCTGCAAACACATGAACTCTAGCAAAACAACAGCATGGTGTACAATGTTGCTGTTTGGTGCACGCCAAAAGGATCTCAGAGACAGGTTTCTAACTCACCAGCTCTGTCACTGTGTCACTTCATCCCATTTTTAAAGCCTGACTCCCAGTACATGACCAGGTAGGGTTTGGTGGTAAGCAGGAGAGCCTTCACTTGGTTAATGATGCTGCGCCCTCTGCTGATACAAGAAAATTGTTTTTCAGACTTGATCAGGTTTTGGAGCTTGATGCTGAGACTTCCCAAAGAGGACAGGTGTCAAATACACACAAATGGATTAGACCGGCACATTATACGCCGCATTATATACCACTGAATGGCACTTCCTACAAGCATCTTTTACTTGTAACACAGCCCATTTGGCTATGTTGAGTAAAAACATTTTCAAACATCTGGTATAAAGCAGTCACACTCCCTCTTTCCCATGCAGGAGGAAGGGTGGTGGTACATGGGAGGCAATGAGGAGGCTGCTGCATTGCCAAGTGTTCTACCATGCGCAAGACTCCAAATCACTTTTACAGCTCAGCCCAGGGTTACTTCATCTGTCAGCTCTGCCACTTGCAAAGGTCTTCTGCCCTGACAAGCACAAGGCATGGAGCTTCCTCCAAAGAGCAGCATTGTGCAGGCCACAGCCAGTGCATCCTGAAGTGCTCCATTGCCAAATTCCCTCCCCAAAACCACGACTATTTCCTCAGACAGAAATTCCCGCTCTCCATTTGGCTGTTGGTTTGTCCCAGTTTTTACTCAGAAGTATATGGAAGTCCGACAAGGTCTACAACAGAGGATCAGAAAAGCTCTCAGAGACTCTCTCTAGTCATTCTTCATCAATGCCTATTTACTGGTTCTCCCACAGATAAGAGTCCACTCCTTCCTTGGTAACTTTCGCTATCCCAACTGCTGAACATCTCTCCTCACTGAACTGAGGTTTTCCTGCAGTGACTCCCACTTGCTATAACTTGTCCTGTCCACCGTGGGCATGGAAATTGGATTGCTTCCTTCTCTGTGCAAGCAGTGATGCACAGTTGTTACACTATAAAAAAAGTCTTCTGCTAGCTGGGATGTTCTGCTGAGCTCCAGGATCAGGTCAGCAATCTCTTTAACTCTTTGTGAAGCTGCCACAAGGCTCCTACCAGACAAGCTGCACAGCCAAACTGCCTGCTCTAAGTTTGCTCAAACCTTTCTTAGCTAGCTGCTGCTTAAATGATCTCTCCGGTCCCATCGTGATGCTTGATGTGCTCAGAAGCATGTAGACTCCTCCTGTATCTTTTTGCTAAATGATTCCTTTTGCTTTAAGAAGGTGAATTACTTCCTTCTCTTCCCTTTCATTCCAGTGGTTCCATCTCTGGGAAAAGTGCACTTTTTTCACTTTGACAAGATAACCAAAAATACAGGTCATAGACAGGGACAACTCAAATATCTTTCACTGTATTCCCGGAAGTCTTTTTTTTTTTTTAAAAAAAAAAAAGCAGCCTTATGGCCATAAGGCTACAGAGCCTGGGGGTGAACATTAAAGACCAAGAACTGGCTCACAGTTAGCTTCTATTTCTTTCTCTACCTTGCTGCCCTTCAGGCCTGAGGAAAGGAAACCCCTTCCCCAGCTGAAGAGCTTATGGGAACAAAGACAGAACAATCTGCTGCTATCTTTCTCTCTGCAGGCAGCATTTGCACAGATTTTCCCCTTGGCATGCCTGCTCACCTGCTCCCGCTGGTTCAGTGTTTATGCTGAGTCAGGACTACGGTGTCCTGCATGATAAACTGATGGTATGAAATGCCCGGGGACAGTTCTTTGATAGAACATCTATATGACCTTATACTAAAAAGTGGTTTACTGTGCGCAGAAAAGGATGCTGACTCCGCCATTAAGCAAAGGAAGCTCAATTTCTCATTTACCTGTGTGAAAAGTCCTTGGAGATGTGTGAAATGCAACTATAGATACAGTGGCACCTAGCCAATGACTCCAGAATTTACCATTAGCTACTTAAGCAACTCAATGTCAAAGCATAAAACTACCTTCATTGAGCATTAGCTGGAAGCAGCTACTTTTATAACATTTCTTTTCTCTACGTTGTTTCTCTCATCTTCAAAGCTCAGCTATTCCTTTTGCCCTCTGACTTTGATTCATTTATCACCCATCATCACAGGGGAATCAACACTTCATTGTCCCCCAGGCAGAAATGTGCTGTTCGACTAAATCACTCACGCAAAGCAAGATGGTCCTTAACCATACAGTGACCAAGGCAGGGGTGCAGGACCCGGTGCTAATGCACGTCTTCTTTGACGAGCTATTCATAAAGAGCAGCACCAGGCATAAGGAAGAGGAAGGTCTGCATTCTTCTGGCTCTCCACAGAAGGGATGATTTCTGGCAGAAAAAGAATGTAACCTGCATTGTGGAAATCTGCTGTAAGTTACCCTGTTCTCCCCATTTCTGTCCAAAGTAGGTAAAGGTGTGTGATGCTGGATTACAAATATTTGCCACAACAGCACAATCTGCAATAGAGCTGAGTATCTTAGCTCAGTTTATTGACAAGTGAACTGTTCTTGTATGGGAGATCTTGCTGCTGTACCTCCCCAGAACACTATGTTTCTTTCTGCCACTTCAGGACTCACTTCTGCAAGCATTAAAAGCAAGTGATCACCTGCATTTATGTGAGCAACGGATCTAGCTGAGAGACTGATGGCCATTTACACCCAGCCATCTCTTTGCAAATAACTGTGTCTGCTGCAAGGAATACAGGCAATTCCTCAGCTTGTTACATCAGCTTCACTGCTCTCTGTACTAGCCCTTGCATGGCTGTATTTCAAATATGTATTTCAAATATGCCTGCTGCACTTTAAGTGCCATAAGCCCACTCCATCTGTAACAGAATGGCTGAGTTCTCCAGAAATATGCATCTCTCCAGCAAATCAAGCCAGAGTTTCAGGAGAAATAAATCAAATGCTATATGTTCAAAATGATTGCCTACACATGAAAAATAATATAAGCAAGTGGTTTGCAAAGGTCTAGCTGCCATGTAGAAGTAAAACCCTTTCTTACTAGTACTCAGAGGCAGAGATCTCAAAAGAATTACAGTATTAAACTGAGAGCTGGCAAGTGCAAGTCTCAGCACAATTCACTCTATGTGGCATCACACATGGCTATTTTTAGCAAGCGAGAGATTGTGGCTTTACATCCACTTCTCAAAAAGAAACCTAAAACCAGAACATTTCAAATTTAGCATGGTATTAAGAAAGCAATCAAAGAGAAGAAAGCAGGAAAAGATTATTACAGGTATTGTCCATGTCATCTTGGAATCTAAATGCTGTGTGTTGTCTGTCATAAATGAGCCATCTTATTGACCTCATGGCACATTTTACATATTTAATTCTTCTAGAGCTATGCAGCAGGATTAGTACATTAACTGGAAAGTGGGAAGGCCTACTTAAACAGTGATACTGAAAAGTTCATGCACTTGACACGTCACACATAGAATAACCATTGACAGTGGATTCAGGACAACAAATGGATTTATCCAGAATGTTTTCTAGGCAAACTGGACCAGCACATAGCATATGCCATGGCTAGCATGCATATAAGCTCTGACTTTCCACTGAATGCATCCAACCTCATCTGTGACTTACCTCTTCCCTAGAGTATTTCCCCAATAGTGATACATGCAGGTGATGCAGCCAAAGCAGGGAAGGCCTAGGCACAAGAGAGGTCTAGGAAGATGAAGCTGCAGTGTGAGACCTTTGTAGTTCCAGGAAGAAAACGAGATGAGGATGGCTGAGCATGCTGGTGGCAGCTCACCCGAGGAAGCTCACCACCCTCTCCAAGAGCACTATATCCTATAACAGTCTGTTTAGATTTGAATCTTGTAAGGGTCACCACATTTGCTCTGTGTTCCCAGCAAAAACCACACTGCCTCTTTATCCCTGCAGTTATTTTACTCCCTATGGAATATCCAGCAACTAATACCAGGGAATTGTGCAGACTGGCAGTTCCCTGGGATCCATAGAAAATCCCCATGAGAACCAGCAGGGCATGGGTTTCTCTAGCCAAGGCCCATCCCACCACCCTCAGTGAGGATGTAGAGCACAGCCCATAGCATCAGGTACCTCCATGGGGCTGGGCTGAGGTCAAGCCAGGGAGTCAGCCTGCAGGGCAGGATCAACAGAGCCCATGGCTGGGTATTGTCTGTGGCAAAGCTGAAGATCAGCACTCCTGCACACAGCTCAGGCAGGGACAGAAGGCTCAGGGCTGAGCTGAAATAGGGCCATAGGCAGAGGTGTGGGGTAGAGGCTCCAGGTGAAGCTGGTCACAGCCATTAAGGGCGGTGGCTATGCTGCAGCAACAAAAATAACCTCCCAGAAAGACTTACCAAAGGCAGCCTCTCCCCTGTGGTCTACACTGATGAAGAACATCTGGTAGGGTCAGATAAGTGAACACACTAAAGGTACGTGAAGTTATCAGATCAATAAAAAGAAAGACAATGTTTATATTTAAAATTGCTTCTGCATACATGTTCAAGCCTCACCGCATTTCACTTTCACATGGTAAAATAGTTGCCCAGCCTACGCATACATAATTCATAACATGATGCTTTTTAAATTCTCCCTTGTGTTTGCCATTGTTTGCCATTTTTTACCATAGTGGTCTGGAACAAAATCACAGCCTGAGCTGTGTCCAGGGAAAGATGATCATGCAGGCAGAAATAATAAGGGGAAAAAAACTCGTTATAGATCTGACCTCTCATGTACTTGGGAAACTAATTGCAATCAATGCCTTTAGCCACACGCAATTTACTACAACATGATACATCTGGCCCATGAGGGGAGTAAAACTGATCCCTGGCAATGGTCATTACTCTTCGCACCTCTTTAACTGATGCTATCAGATTTCCCATGTGTAAGGCCTCTGTGGTTTCTTACTGAATTACATTTAAACTTACAGAAGTGGGAATTACTGCAAGCAAAACTTTCAACAAGCCACAAAGCACAGCAGTTCTCAGCAGAATATAATGAAAAAAGGGAAGTCTCTTGCAATGATCAAACAAGATAAGGAGATATGCACATGTAGTCTTTTCTGAGCCATAAAGTTATGTGGTATTTGTCTAAACATAGCAGCTGCTTCCTCATGTGAAAACCTGTACATACCACTTGATGGATAACATCTAAGATATTTGCAAGACCATTCACTGTTGACCTAGACAATGGTTGGAGCGTTGGAGGGATTCATTTTACCCAGCTTTTGGTATCTGTTCTTGAGGACTTTTAAAGTCAGCAAAGACTCAGGCAATAAATTGGTGGCATTCAGTGTATGACTTGTGATCAAATGGTGGCTGCCACTGTGGGATGAGTTGCTCCTGGAACTTACTACTTGATTAAATTCAACTACTTTTTGATTAGTTGTCCTTTGACAATACATGAGTCTTAGGTGACTCACCAAGCCCATAAGATTCTTCTCATATGTTAATGTTGATAATGCTGCTACCCCATCAAACATAGGGAACTGTTTGTTTTGTTTTGAAATGGCATTTATTTCACTCTTGACTGTTCAGTGGGAGAAGCAATGACTGCATCGTGTAACAACTTCCCTGTAGGATAGTCCCTGCTACCAATGACTGCTATCAAAGGTGGGATGTTACTTACAGAGCTTGTTATATACACAGTTCTGAGATGAAGGGATCATGCCCTGCTCTTATTTTTGTGGAAACTTTGCTGGCTGAACAAATTATGAAGCCTATTCTTAGCTGGATACTTAATCAAGGCAAATGCAGTAAGATTTTTGTTGCAGAAGTTAAGTTTTCAGCAATATGTATTCTTTTGCTTGTCACTCACAATAAAATTAATTTGCTAATTAACTTCCATACACAAAGAAAAGCAGCTGGGTAATGCTAGATCTTCCGTATGACTTAGCAATGCTATATTTTACCACCACGTGTACATCCTCACTTTAGAAAAACATAGAAAAGATCGGGCCCAGAGCAACATGTAGGTGAACGAGCTGTGAAATTCTCCTAATGAAATCACGAACACTGTCATAATGTCCGATCAAACAAAAAATATATTTATAGCCCAAATCCTGTGCCAGCTGTGAGAATGCTGCAGTTTTAACAGCAAACAGAAAAATGCAAAAGAATGGAAAGGATGCCCAAACGTCCTGCTCCTGGGTTAAAAGCAATCTCTAACCATTAGACTGGAATGAGAGCGGCGGAGAGTTGAATTAAGGTACAACTCCCAGTTTCAAAGATCTTTCTCCTTGAAGAAACAGTACCAGCCATTGGCAAAGAGCGATGTGAGAGCTAAAGGATTGAGATTCTGGTCTGATACTGCAGTTATGGTGTTTGTTTGTTTTCTGTGAAGATGATTAGGTGGGGATAGGGCTGTAAGGAGAGCCCCCACGAGAAGCTCCGCACCCCGCCCTGGCGCTGCCCGTTGCCCCCGGCCCCGGCGGCTCCCGCCCGCCTCCCGCGGCGCCGGGGCTGCTGTCCGCGCCCGTGGTGCTGAACGGCGGCGGCTCCGGGACGCGGCGCGGGATTACGGCTGCCGTAACCGGGGCCGGATTAACGCCCTGGGAACCGGGGAGCAGCTGCAAATGGCCCCCAGGCAGGCAGGGAGGGAGACGGGGGCCGGGGTGGGGGCATCCGCCGCCCAGATGCTGCGCCGTGATTAGCGGGGGAGGGAAAAACAAATCTATCATGCGCTGCTTTTGGGAAGGGCTGGGCTGGCTCGGATCCGGCAGCCCCTCCTCTTCCTCCTCCCTCCTCCTCTTCCTCTCCCTCGCCGCCTCGCTCTCCTCTCCCGGCCGGCCGCCTTCCGCGGAGGGGGGGCGAGACGAGGAGCGCAACCCCCGCGGCCCCCCTGGCGACGCGCGATGGGCGACATCCCCAGCCTGGTGAAAATCAGCGTCTCCCTCAAAATCCAGCCCAACGACGGGGCGGTGTATTTCAAGGTGGACGGGCAGCGCTTCGGCCAGAACCGCACCATCAAGCTGCTCACCGGGGCCAAGTACAAGATCGAGGTGGCCCTCCGGCCCGGCACCGTCCAGGCCACGTAAGCGCAACCTTCCCACCCCTCCCTGCTTTTATTTTTAGAGGTTTAATATTTTTTCCTGGCAGCCTGACAGCGCAGGGTTTCCGTGATTTCTCCCTCCCCGCCCTTTTGCTCTGGTGTTTCTAGGTCCCCGGCCAGCTGTTCCTTTGCGTGTGCGGCTGGCTCAGGAGAGAGGCCGCATTTGGGAGTCGCTTCCTTCCCTCTCCCTCCCCCTGTAGTTTTTTTTCAGTCCCGGCTCCTTTTCTCCCTCCTTCCCCGTGGTTTGCCCTGGGGGCAGAGGGAAGAGGCCCCTCCAGCCCCGTGTGCTGGGGATGCTCCCAGCCCCGCTGCGCCCTGCCGAAGCAGAGACGGGGACCAGGGAGGATGCAGATGAGAAAATGGCTCTGGCAGGAGGACAGCCATGGAAAAAGGATTCAACCAACCCCTCCCCAGCTACTGGGGATCAGACCTTCCCCCCCAGCATTCTTTTCTACACCTTCCCTGGGTGACTGCAGAGCCCTGATATTTTTTCAGGAGCCCCAGTGAGTCAGCAGCACCTGCAGGTCTGCGAAAATCCCTGAAGCGTCCCCAACACGCAGGCTGCCAGCCTGTGAGCCCACATGCCAGCCCCAAGCTGCGCGGGAAGGGGGCCTGCAGGACGCGTGAAAGGCTGGATCCCGTCTCTTTGCAGGACGATGGGCATTGGGGGTGTCAATGTCCCGCTGGAGGAGAAATCGAGGGATGCACAGGTGGCCTCTTACACAGGGATCTACGACACAGAAGGGGTGCCCCACACCAAGAGCGGGGAGAGACAGCCCATCCAGGTCAACATGCAGGTACGTGGTCCTCTGCTCAGTGGGAGCCTGGCACGGAAAGACAAGGGAGGGCAGCAGGGAGCTGACACCGGTGAAGGAAAGCACGGTGGAGAAATATTCCAGGGCAAATCCTGCTCACAGCTGCTGCCCTCTTTGCTTTGCATCAGTCCCCCCCCNTGAGGGATTTGTGCTGTTTATTCTGTAGCTCCCGTAGCACAAAGGAAATAGAGCAGTATGTCATCTTCAGCTGAAGCTCTCCTAAGGGCCTATTCCAATTTCTACAGGTTTAGGACCTTGCCAAGATTTCCAAGCCTGTCAGATTTCTGCTTTTTCTCACATTTGCTCACTGCACTCGAGATTTCATCTTAAGTTTATCTTTACTGTGTTTTTTTTTTTCTTCTGGAATCACCATTTGACATGGCAATCCCCTTCTGAATAAGAACCGTAACATCTTAATTTGAAGTTGCTGATAATTACAGCATGTGTAACTTTGGACACCAACATCCCATTAACAGTTACCACTCCATAATCTTAGGTTAATAAGACTATCCTGCAGTATATGTCCATGTTAATCACTTCTCTGTACATTTGCCTCCTTTTAACACCCAAGAAGACCAAACACCCAGGATGACTCTTTGACCAGCAGACTCTCTGTTCCTCTAACAAATACACAAAGCATAGGCTGGTGGTTTCCTTCTCAAGGGCAAGGGGAAGGAGAAGGGAGAGAATTTTTATAGCACTAACACTGAATAGGGCTGTTGGAAACCACTTGTTCAGCATAGCGCTTATGTTTCATAATGTCCTTATACGAGAAGGTGAAAGGGCAGTGCTCCCCAAAAAATCCATGTGCTTTGATTAAGGCATCCCTACTTTGATAGCTATGTGGATTGTACCCTCAAGGGAACTACTGATGTGAACTCTGAAAATCTGGAAGTTTAACTTTTCCTATGGAGAAAACCAAGTCAAGTAAGACACAGATGAAGTAATTCCAAGTAATGTAAGGAGGGTCTGGTTTTCAGACAGAAGCTCCTAGCTGTTTTTTTTGCAGCATCAGAATGAGCAGCAACAATATTTGTCCAAACAGTAGCTTTACAAATCAAATCCTGATATACTAAACCGTGAAGCTAATAGCATTTGCAAGTGCTAAGCAAGTCCTCCACCCTTTTTAGGGTTTGATCTTGACAGATTGGTTCTTCAGTACAGACTTAGATGTCCACAACTGATACTTTTAAGTATTAAATATAGGCACCTCAACAAGGATTTACATGCTTAACTCGTCATTTAGCTGCTTAGCTAGACAGAGCTATGACAGATTTAGGGAACAAGCCTCAGGCACCCCAGTTCAAAAACTGCTTCTAATACCTACTTCCCGAATCTTCAAAACTAGGCTTATTGTATACTGCTTTACATTTTCCTATTTCCTTCAACTATGAGGAACTTCTGCCTCTGCTTCCTTTTCTGAAACAGGCAGGATCCTGATGTATCCTGGCAAAAAAAGGACTATTTAAAGCTTAAAGTCTGAACTTACATTAGAAATAGACTGAGAGGTCAATCCTGATGTTAAACTGGTCTGATACTGCCTATTTAATGCCTAGAAGACAGCATATCCATGAAAGTGATGAATTTATTTCCCCATCTGCTTTGAAATTTTAAATGCATCACCTTTTCTGCTCCTACTTTAACTAGCTAGTAGATGTCGTACCTCTTACAGACATAACATACATGTAAAACAACAATCCTATTTCTGAATTCCAGAAAGCGAGGATGTGTTTCTGTTATCTGACTGCTCCCTTATGCCCACTACCCAGAAAACTCTAAACTGTCTAGCGAATGGTGTAAACCAAGTTAGATACCTCTCTTTGGGTCTCATTTTATTCTTGGTCAGACCAGACCATGATTGAATAAAGATGCCAGATTTTTCTTCCCATAACGAATAGCCATCAAATCATCCTAGCACACAAATTCAGAAGGAGTGATTAAATAACTACTCATGCCTATAGCACCAAGCCGAACCTGCAGACAGTAGGGACATCCTTCCCTGGGGAAGGCCACATACTGGCCAAGTGGAAGAGCCCGGATTCGGCTGCAGGAGCCATGGGAATTCAAGGGAGCTCTGAGGATGCAGAACGTTCATTACACCACAGAGCTGCTGCATGCGCTATGTACTTGGCTGGCGGGAGGCACATGGTAGTAGAAAAGCTCTGCAATGAATTCTTTCCTTCTCCTGGAAATCCACAGCAGTCAGACAAACTACTCGGAGTAGCTCAGCAAATGGGGTCAGTGAAGGAAGACAGCTTGTTTTCTTCTCTCATCTAATCTGAAATTCAGATTTTTCTATACACGAACACTGCTCTTGATCATATCACCTTTTACAAATACCTTTGTAAAGAAACACATTTTCTTCTGGATCAGTCCATTTTCTTCCTCAGTTTTCAGGCAAGGGTGGCTGATGCTCCTCTCTACTGAGGATTTCTCCATGTGGATTGTGCACAGTAATATTCAATGTGCTTCACCTTTACTATCTTGCATTATTGCTGGTATCAGGATTACCATCACAGGGGATTAATGAAGGATCCTTAATAAAGGTTTCGGTTGCTGGGAGAGATAAAATAGCTTGTACGTCTGGCTCTGTCTTCAAAGGAAGTAGCAGAAATATTTCAGCTACTCCTTTAAGGTAGCACTTGCAACTGGAGCCAAATAAAAACCTTCCAGTGACAGCACACAGTAACTCCTGCTGTTGTCAGGCTAAATTTAAGATACCACAGTGGGCTGGGGGAGGTTTAAAGCAATGACCATTAAGCAGCAGCAGCTTACAAAATACATCTTGGATTAAAGAACAAAAAACACAAGCAAAAAGAAATGCCCTGTGAGAAAACTGGATACAAAAGGCTCTGCTTGCAACTCAGTAAGAATCACTATGTAAAAGAGTTTTCATACTGACTTTGCAAGTGTGATTATCCTAGGTAGATGATCAAAGGTCAGCTTCCAGGCACATGATGAGAATGGAAAAGAGTCAAGTGAAGAGGCTGTCATTAGAGTGAGTGATGGAAATGTTTAAAAGGAAAAAAAAAAATGAAGAACAGAATGCTGTTAGTAGCACTGAATCCACTACCTAGTATCTTCTAACAATATACCAATCAACAAACCATACTACTGGGAGCAACAGCAGTGCATCTGGGCTTCACACCCATACTTCAGACTCTGCAAAGTCTCAGGGCACTGGGATTCAAATTTTACAGCATCACCATAACTGAAATCATGGTCTATCCTTGTAAGTCTCACTCATTTGGATTTGCTGACATTGTAAGGGTGTCTAGCAATGGCTTGCAAAAATGAGCGATTTTATTATACAGAACTTACTACAGCCATAGTCTCATTCACTAAGTTGCAAGCACAGGCAGCTTACAGTCAATGTCTCACTATTCCTTCACCATATTAGACTCTTAGCTACTAACATGCGCTGATCATCTCCTCCCTAGCGTCTGTTACTCACATGAGTTTGAAAAGCTGCATTACCACAGTACGACTAGCAATTACAGAAATGCAGAAAGGAGAACTTCTGCTTAAAATGTGGAACAAAAACCCAGAGAAGGAGTAAGTAGTCTGATAGCAGCATGACACTGCTCTGCGCTGTAAACACGAGGGTACAAAACACAGGGACATTAAAGAGTTCAGATCAATCAAAAGAAGGAATCTTCCCAATCCTAACTGCAGCCTCTAAGTATGGCATATAGTTGAAATGATAACCTATATCATATAGATCACTGCTACACGATCTATAGCATATACAAGCCACTTTGAGATCATCATGCCACCACTACTGTGTCATCTTGAGCAGGATTATAGCTTTGATTCTTGCAGTTAGTAACATTTATCCACATGGGAACTTGAACATTTTTACTCCCTTGCCTTTACCAGATATAAATAAATGCAAGAGAACAGTACATGGAGAATTTGATCCTTCATGTTTTATGTATGCCTAAGTATAAAAGACTTTATGGTTACTAGAGTAGGCTTTACAGATCTTTGATTTGTTGACTTGAGGAACAACCCTTACACCAGCCGTTTTATATTCCAATTTCATTTACTAACACTGATGCTCCCGTTTCCTCACAGTTTAACGACATTGGCGTTTTTGAAACAGTCTGGCAAGTCAAATTCTACAACTACCACAAACGGGATCACTGCCAATGGGGAAACAGTTTTGGCAGTATCGAGTACGAATGCAAACCAAACGAAACGCGCAGTCTTATGTGGATCAATAAAGAGACCTTCCACTGAAGAGAAGTGAAACCAATACTGCTGGACAAACTCCTTGAGGAAAAATCTACCTTTTAAAACCAGCAAGAAGCCTTAACAAAGGCATACTGTAACGTCGCTTTGTTCCGTAAGGTTCCAATAACTCAGTTGTATGTACAGGTGGTGCCACTAAAATCCTTGCCTATTACTGTATTTCAAGTTTACCATGGCATCTGCTATTATCTATACCCTGGGAATACTGTAGGCATCGTGGTAAAGAATATTTGATTCCTGGGTAGAAAGTCATACTATCATAATACTAATGTAACTATCTGGATTATGCCCACTAAACAGTTCCACTAGATGTAACAACCTTTGTGAAGTGTTTTGCTTTATTGCTTAGAATTTGGATGCAACATCACATTGGAGATTTCCATATTTATATTTGTTTGCTCCTGTATCAGTGTGCTCCTTCAAGAATTTTGTCTACGTTATCCCAGTGGACAGCAAAAAAGTGCAGATTATGGATGTCTGTAGGTTTAGATAAATGGCAGCTACTGCACTGTTGATATCAAGGGATGTCATATCAAGGGATTTGGAAACTCCCTCTCCTTTTTGTCAAGTGCTGTAAGATACCCTGGGATAAATTTCCTATTTTGTGAGATTTGGTAAATTAGCATTCTTTGATGTTAAGTTTCCCAGTCTCTGAAATAGCTTTAGGAAACAGAATAAAACATGCAAACCTAAATGAAAGAAAAGCAATAAATCGGTTGTGGTATTAAAAACATCTAACAACCTGGCTAGTGTCTATGTTAAGATCACATAGTCTTGAAAGATATAGCAGCCATCCTTAATTTAGTTCTTACAGTAAGAGTTCTGATAATAATCTCCAGTTTTATTTTAATGAAATATTGCCTAAATCAGTGAAATCCCACAAATCAACTTTTTTAAGCCTGACCACTGTATTATACCAAAATCCACAGGATTTCCAACCAACAAAAACTCAGCATTGTGAGGAAAGTGCAGATTCCAGTGCATGTTTATACATGCATTGTGCTCTTTCATATAAGGATAAGCATGTAAGCAATTGCACAGTTATGACTAAAGGTGCTGCATAAACACTAGGTCAGTGTTTAACACATAGAGACAACAACAATAAAACAAACGTATCTTTTCTTTCAGTAAATAAACCAGGGAAACAACTATACTGTCCCATCCCCTACTTGGGCTGAAGTAAGCTGTCAGTTCTTGCATATCTGTTACTCCCTTTGTGAATAATTTGTAAATTGTGTATGTAAATGGTAACCAGGACTTTTGATCTTTGTAATAAAGGATTTAAACAATTTCTTCTCTAGTGTGACCATCTAAATGAGTAGAAAATACTGTATCAAAAATGCCAGTGGTTTTAAAAAGTCAGACAGTAGAGGGTACCTCGTCAGTGCTTTCTGAGGATCCAGTCCGAGGCACTTCATGTTCAGTGCCCAGAGCTGCTGTTTCTAGGAAATACAGATCCAATGTGCTAGAATGCAGGACGTTAACGTGATAACACTCAGTAGAGATTATCAAAAAAATTCAACAGCAGGAACGGAGAGCCCGATGTGCCAACCAGATCCAACCCTTCGGCAAGTCCTCTGCTTCCATGGGGCCCAGGTAAGAGATGATACTAGAAAACTCACTAGCCTGGTACAGCCCTCTGATTATTATCCATTATTGGTTTTTCATGTCAGCAGTGATGAAGTAGCAAAGAGAAGTCCAAGGGCAATCAAAAGGGACTTCGGGGTCTGGGGCAATTGCTTAAAGGATCACGTGCACAGGTAGAGTTTTCCTCTATCCTTCCAGTAGCAGGGAACAATATTGAAAGGAACAGACAGACCCAACTGATCAATACATGGCTCCAATGCTGGTGTCGCTGGCAGAATTTTGGGTTTCTTGATCATGGGATGGTCTACACAACACCAGGGCTGCTGGCACCTGGTGGGTTGCACCCCTCTCAAAGGGGGGATGCAGGAGTTAGCAGGGCTGATCAACAGAGCTTTAAACTAGAACTGAAGTGGGAAAGGGATAAAACCAGGCTCACCAGTGACAAGCTTTGGGATGGCATGCCAAAATTTGAGGGACTGCCTGCTAGAGAGATCCGCCAGTGTGCTCCATGAGGTGTTGTGTACAATGAAGCACATTCGAAATGTTTCTACACCAATGCACGCAGCATGAGGAACAAGCAAGAGGAGCTAGAAGCCTTGGCTCAGTCCCAGAGCTACTACACCATTGGCATAAGCAAAACCTGGTGGGAAGAGTCCTGTGACTGGTGTGTTACGATGGAGGGTTATAGGCTCTTCAGAAAAGACAGGCAGGGCAGGTGAGGCAGGGGGTGGCACTGTATGTAATGGAGGGGCTGGGCTGTGCGGAGCTCGCCCTAGGTAACTGAACTCCCTTGAGTTCAGCTCCTATGAAATCAGCCCACAGTGTCTGAGCTCTCCAGCATTTAAGTGTTAAAGTCCAGCCTATACTCACATGGGAAGGATGTTATTACCAGCTAAACAAAAAGCACCCCTTTTCCAAGGTAAATACTCACGTCTACATTAACAGCAAATAAGGCAGCTCTTTCTCACGTCCTGGCAAGCCCTGCAGCACATCAACTGAAATTCAGTTCAGAGGGTGGTCAAGAAAGAGCCTGCAGATGCTTTTAAAAGGAAGGGGAGAGCACTCAGACCAACTGCGTCCTGCAGGCTTCATATCCTGAGACTGAACATGGCTGTCCAGGACTGCAGCCCCCCCTTTTACAGACAGTGGCAGTGATAAAAAAAAAAGGATGAAGACTGGTTAACAGCTTATTTTGGGAAACGTGTAAATAGCATTTATTGGCTGTTATTTCCTTCTCCCCTAGACGATGCTTAAGCATAGAGAAATGTGGCCTCGCTTTATTCCTGCCTAAAAAAAAAAAGACTATTCATGCAGTGTTTGTTGTGTATTCATACTGCCATGGATGGCAGCACTGATACTCTCCGCATGTAAAGCGGCATAGTCCCACAGAGTTCCCCTTGCTCAACAAGTGCTTTGCTAACAAAGCAAACATTTGCTCCTAGTAAAGGAGAACCAAGACTTTAGCAACTCCCTCAAAGCAATATTCTCAAAATCTTTCATCCAGGACAGCTCTGGTAAATATTCATAAAGCATGTGGGGAATCAACTAAAGTAACTGTCACCGTGACAGTCTGATGCATTATTCAATCAGCAGCATTTAATCTCCAGACAAGTTTGTTCTTTACACACCATCTTCTACTTAGTATTTCCATTTCTGGAGAGAACTCCAAAATTCAGAACAGGACACAATATATTAAGCTTAAAGATTTTTTTTTATATTTATCCAACACATTGTCAGGAAATGCTGACAATGTGTCAATCCAGCTGAAACCACAAAGCATTGATACCTGAAGGTTTTATATACGAAAACCTTAAAGATTTTTCTCTTTTGTCCCTTGTGTTTCCATGAAAGTTTCCAGCTTTCATTTTCATAAGAAAGATTGAAATGAATATATTGAACCTTCCAGAGTTACTTTGTCATCTATATTTAGGTAGCTGTTAGCACTTTCAGACTGCTGAGTAAAAGGATCCAAGAGCAAGTTATTAGTCATGATTATTATGGCTGCAGTCTGGTTTAGGGCTTGCATGAGATCATAAGAGTCTGTGCATTGTTTTTTTGTTTAGCACAACTACTACAGGCTTTGGATATCTCCTACCATCTTACTATATCCCCCAAAATAATACTGCTAAAGACTCCGTGCCTTACAAACACAAGCTAGTGAGGTTTCAGTGGCTTCAGCTTCAGAAAACCTCATTTGTTACATTCTTCCCATAGGTAGTGTGAATGGAACTTCAGTACAATGAAGCTGTAAGTTTTGTAATGCAAGGTTTTCACATGCCAGCAGAGGCTGGTTTCCATTTCTTTAAGAGCACCTGCCTGATTTGCTAGGTAAAATTCTGAATTATGTGCTATTTTGAACAGTTCTATTTTTCTAGAGCCTCCACAAAAAATCTTTGATTAAATAAGAGCGTGGCACTGTTGTAAATGCTAACTTTTTCCTGAGGTTCGAAAAAAGAGCTGTGGCTTTCAGAATTCAAAACATTACCCTAATAACTGTGTCAACCCTGAAGCACAAAGCAGTAGTATAATGAATCTTACAGCATTCATGTTTTCCCTTACTTTACAAAGGTCACAAGTGATGACTGGAAAGTCTGCCCAGTGCAGCTAATCCTAATCTTCAGCTAGGGGAGATGGACACTCCTGTCCACAGGCCTTCCCTGCTGCATGCTTGGCAGCTTTTGCCAGCATTCTTTGGACTGCTTCCTCTTCTCCTCTTCCTGAGGCCAGCATTTAAGGCTTCAAATCCCTGTGAGACCTGGCTTTTGGCCTTAGGAAGACAAGGCTGCACCAACACTGTAAGGGCCAAGCCAATTCTCTCTGCATTGCCTTCTCTCTTCCTACCTCAAAATTTTTGATTATTTATCTTACTAATTGACACAGATTATTTCTGTACGCTCATGAAGGATAATCCCATGAGTGACCTAAGTGACCTTGTATGTTACATATAACCTTCTCTGCCTCTTAGTGGCAAAGAAATTCACAGGGACTAATCAGACTGCATTCCAGCTGTAGAATAGGAAGAAAATGACCAGCTACCAGAAAAATAAAGTGAAGCTGGACTACAGAAAGCACTGCCAATGGTCAGTGGTGGAAGTCCTGCAGCACCTTCTGTATAAGATATACACAGGTGAAGAGCTGTAAACTTTTGCAAGTTCTCCTGCTGCACTCATTGGAATTTGCAATATTTTGAACTGTAGTTAGTTGCCCCACCCAGGTGCGAGTACATAGATACAAACAAATCTCCATCAGAGATAAGGCTTAAAGCAACAACAGCTTTCTCCATCAATATCGGTGCTAAAAATCTTAAATTCTGAAAAAAAAATTATAACAGCACATCCGCATTGGCCAAGTGTAAGGCTTTGACATTCTAGTGTTCTGCATTTTGACAAACTTGAGCCTCGGTGCTGCCATATACAAGGGCTTCACATACTATCAGTAAGGCCCCCAGTTTCTCCCTCACAGAGAACAGACACTACTCCCTTTATCCCAAATAGGGAAGAACAACCTAATGCCCCCATCCAGTAAATTCTGCAGCCTTTGAACAATGCTGAGAGAAGCAATAATAAACTATCAGATGATGATAACGAAAACAGCACAGGTAAGAATGATATGACTGTCTCAGAAGCAAGATGGACCTTCTGCCAATTCTCAGCATACTAACTGCAAGGTCGGGTGCCATCCTGCTGTCAGGGAAATGACTGTGACAATGCCTATGGTAATACCTACAGTAAGTTGCTGCATACGTGCTATAGGGACCAGATGTTCTCAGAAGCTGGAACTGAATCATTACGAGTTTATAGCGAACCCCAGAGGGCTTTGTCTGCAGAGAAATGGCAGTAGCATGCAATATCACAACATACACTATTTTGACTATGATGGCAATCTTCCATCCAGTCTAAGTTGCTAGGCCAACCAATTAACCTAAGGTACTTCCAAATTCCAGGGTGTTATTGTAAAGAACAAGCCTTGGCCAATTCTATGTCCAGTTGGCATTTTTTTGTTTGTTTTCTTTGTGTGTGTTTCCCCCCTTCCTAATCCTCTGTAAGATTTTTACTTCTGGCTTCAGAGACATCTCTCTGCCTAAATACTACATGAGAGACAAGCTGAGAAAATAAATGCTAAGAGTACCACTGTGTGAAAATAAAACTGCAGTCATCCCAGTTCTGTGTGGAAACTACGTGCCTGCACTGCAAAGATTTAACTGTATTAAAACAAAGAAATGGCTTCATGAGTCTTTCAGTCCTGTTGCAGATCAAACCCTGTTCAAGAGGCTTGCAACATTTTGTCTATCAGAACAATCCAACAGTCATATATAAGTATGCTGACCTTATTTTCAAAGGCACAGTGCTTACACTGAACTTTGCTACTGAGGTAGATGGTTAAGAAACCAATAAAAGGTGCCAAATTCACTCCAGGTACAGAGCTCCACTGTAATGAATGTAGTTAACACAAAGGACAAATTTGCCCCAGTAGGCTAAATTGTGGATTAATGGCATCCTTGCTTAAAATAGAACTGTAAGAACTCAAACCTACACATCTTAATACAAATGAAATAGAATCCACTGAGGAAATACTTCCAAGGGGGTTGTTTTAAATACCATGAAAAGATTTCCTCTACAGATCATTTGCCCTATCTTGTAAAAATCTTTATTTTCCTCTAGGGATCAAGAACTAACATTTTGTGCTTGCATTCTGGTACAAAAATCAGTTACATAATGAACTAGCAGAGCTGACAAACTTCTTGCAGTTTTTTTTTTTTTTTTAAATGAAAACAGCTATCAATTCTCACTTGCTTAAAAAAAAAAAAAACAAAACACTATTCTTATAAGTTAAGATGAACCAAGCATCTTTTTCCACAAACTTGCCATAAAAAATGAGAAGTTAGGGAAAAATAACTTTGAGAACTTCCCACTTCAGCCCTGCAATGCCAGAAGCAGAGGCACTCAGGCACAAATAAGCAAGCAAAGAAGAAACACTAGCACATGCTTAGCTCCAGGACTGACATATGATCCAAACAGCACAGCAAAGGGAGATTATTAGGCTCCTCATCCGTCCTCCTGTAGCTTTTAGTCCTGGAGAACCACATCTAGGACAGATGGGTACACATTCTTGCCATGCACTCCATTCTACAAGTCCATGAGTGATCATGCCTTATCTTAGACACCAGCTTCTGTCCAGATGTCCAAAGGGAAAAGAGTGGAGAGGCATGAACTTGGAGTCATGATGCTATAGAAACAGACAGAGATAGGAGAATCTCAGAGCACAAAGACACTGAGATATTGCTTCTAGTAGACCCACAGACAGCGGGGGAAACACTCACTAGGAGGCCTTCCTATAGAGATACAACAATATAGAGAAGCAGAAGAAAATTCTTCTGGTAGTCTTCATCTCAGTCATCTCTAATACTCCTTCCAGATTCTGCTAGGACTGCAGCTAACCTCAAAAATGTACAGAATTCCCCATATCTTTCACCGGTAACTAGCTGTAAGCTTCTGGCTTGCTAAGCTCAGCATCAATCACTTACCACTGATTTCATATCAATCTAAGCAATTTCTCCCATCTCACTTAAGTGTTCTCTAGGCAGTCAGTAGTTGCTAGTAAATACTGTCATAGTTTACTCACTTCCCTCTAATGTCCTGTCTGTCTTTCATCTGTAAGAGGGGGAGAGAAAGGGGAGAGAGAGGGGGAGAAAGAGGGACAGAAGGCTTTCTTCTCTCAGCATTTGCTCTTCAATCTATTACGCCTATTTGCCTTGAAGGCTCTGCAGAAAGTAGCTATTTATGAAACTTGTAAGGTCCCCAGTCATTCAGTAGCGCGTAATATAATAATCCAGAGGGGTGGATGAAGAAGCACTATATTCCATATTATGGGATGGGCAAGAGAGCCCTTGTACATCCTCCACAGAGGCAGGTAAGGGCCTACCAACTGAGTACCTCCATACCCCGTGGGGCAGCACCACTCGGCCACACCAGGAATACTCAGAGCAGAAGTGTCACGTGAGGTTGGCACAGCTCAGACAGGCAGGGTGCCGTGCTCCAATGTGGTGTCACTTTCTACTCCGGTTCAAGCAGCACCACTGCAGTCTTTGAGTCTTGTCCTCCAACTGCTGCATCCTGTTTTCCCACAAGAAGGAAACTTTGTGAACAATCCAGGTGTACAGCAAGATTGAGGGACTTGCTATATTCTTATAGGGAAGATTGGACAGAACACAATGTTCATCTATATTAAACCATGGTCAGGCTAACCTCTCAGCAATTGCCTCACCCATCTTTATTCTAATCAAAACACCAAAATCTAGACATTTGCCTTGTTACCATCACAGCCTTTTCCCCTGCTGTGTCACTACTGATTCTCCAGAACAGACTATGAAAATAACCTTATACTGGAGAAGAGGCACAGATTCTCCCTGGTCAGCTCACACTACCTGTTTTTACATCTCTAGCTCCCAGTAGAAGACGAATCTAAACTATTTACCAATCCACCTTCGACAAATACTTCACACAACCTACACTTCACTGTAAAAAATCTAGAAACTGGAGGCCTAAAACCCAAAGTGGTTACACAGGCGTTGTACAGAGGGTAGTACCAAAACTCTTTGATGTTCAACGTGAGGGGAACTCTTCCCACCTTCACTAGATTCCAGGACAAGGCTCAGGTTATGGCTTCTAATGCACCTGACTGCGAGAACCCCTGTAACCCAACCAGGATCCAGACCATTTTGTTCTTGTCACATGAGTCACCAATGTTGAAGAAGCAGGACAACCTCTCATGGCCAGTGATGTCAATTAAAGCAAGTCCAAGGATCACAGAAGCACTTTTTTACATTGTTCCCCTAACAGAAAGGAAGTGTTTTCTCTGTCAAGACAGCGTGAGGTAACCCAGGATAATTCAGAGCTAATTTCACCATCACTATTCTCATTTGCTTGTTCTAAAGACAATATAAAGAATATACTCTTTTTCTTTTATTTTTCTACTTCTTCATTTCTACAAGCTACAAATACTGAATGCATGGACAGAGTAAATACTTAAATAGCCACCCGATTTTCTCTTTTACAGTACATCCAGCAAAACAGCCTTCACCTGGAGAGAAAAATGACAAGAACTCACATACTAATCTGCAGGTCATGCACAACCACATGTAAAGAAGTGTTTTAATGTGCTGAACATTAGCCGTAATTTTGAAGATGTTTACAAACAGAGGTCCAAAACCAAGTTAACAACAAGTTCGAGTGCCAAATCCAGAAAGCTTTTCTCCTTTATACGCTCTTCACAAGTTCCACATGAACACCTCCCATTCCACAAGATTCAAGCTTGTTTTACTGAACATTTTACTTGATACCACAGAGCTTTGATTGAGGAGAAAAAAGCTGGAATCAATTTTAGCCCATTTCCTTTTTTACCTGCTGGGCTTTTAATACAAACCACAAAACTGAAAAATTAAATGAGATAATGGAAGCTGTGAAAAAAGTAAGCTGGCTCTATCATATCTCAGACCAGTTATGAGTTACCTGCCGTGTAGCCCCTTTGATGCAGAATTCCTGGAGGACGGATAAGGTTTTATTGCAATCTACATCAAGCATTCCAAACCAACGCTTTAAGTAATTAATGTAAAATATCAGAACATTTCTCTGTAACATTGTTTCATCCATAATGTACACATTTTCAAACAAGACTTCATTTAATGTGAGCAGTTACAAATTATTAGTCATTACAGCCAAGAATAAACTCCCAGCTCTGGTTATGCTTTCTCCCCTGTATTTTTAATCATTATTTCAATTCCCACAGCTCCAGTAAAAGAAAATTAACTGCTAAGGATTCAGGGATTTGAAGCAGTGTTCTTCCAGCTCACAGCTGCTTTACAGAAATCAGTGCCATGTGAATACTAAAAACATAGCAAAAAAAAAAAAAGACTTTACGTTTGTTCTCAGTACTATATTAGAATGGACCATGGAACTTACAGAATCTAATTTCTTGTCTGTTTCATGCAGATTCTCCAGTGTTTCGGTATTATGGTGTGACTCATACTGCAGCCCTTCTGTCATTATGGACATTAGTTTCAACTACTGTACTCTGTTTGGAAATGTAACTCCATAAAACTCGAAGCAACTGAGTATGGAACCTCAGCCTCTCTTTCCAGATTCATGAAAAACATTTAGTGTTGGGGGTGGAGGGCTGCGGAGGAGGACAAGCAGGACAAAGTGTGCTTAACACAAGCTTCAGTTTCTTAAGAAGCCAGACTAGAATTGCCAGAGGAAAAAAGCAGCAATCAAAAGTATTCCAGGCAAGCACTAGATGGTGCTACTAAGAGGATGCATCTCCCATGAAGGAACTTCAGAAATGCAGGAGTTATATGTAAGGTGCAAACCTTATTAAAAAGGCTCCCAATCCCAGTCATGACTGCACGGACCACCTCCCCTCCCACTCAAACACCCTGCGATCTTGCAGAACCTAGTACAAGCACTTACATGTAAAAGGAACATCCCTTTGCTACTGCTGAGTTTCTGTTGCTTCAAACTGCCACCTGAGGAGCAGCAGCCAGCGTACTCCGTGGTACAGCAGTGGATCACAGCCAGATGGAGGTCCAGCGAGCTCATGCAGAACTAAGCCTCACTAACAGGGTGCTTCTCCCAGCACCCCTCGATACCCCGATTTTAGCCTTCATTGTGTGCAGCCTCCTGAGAAGTTTCTGCTTTCCCGCAAGTTCAGGCACATGCATTTCTTGACAAGCGCAACCGCAAGGACTACTCATCCAACTACTCATCATTCAGTTCTTATAAAGGAAGATACTACTTCCTTACTAGAGCTACTATCCCCCACTTCAAAGGTAACTCCAAACTGTCTCAAAATGAGCAGATCTGCCAGAAATTTCTCCAGACAGAATCAAATCTCATTTCACCATTGCACATTGAAAAAAATGTCTCAGATAACTTACAGAAGCATGCGATGTCCATAGAGCTGTGTGCCACAAGCTAGAACCCAGCTAGCTTGGAACAAAATCTTAATTTAGCATTTTGCTGGTTAACAGGATCCCAATGCCCCATCTCAACACAGCAATTTTTTCGCAGTGGATCAGCACTCTGTGCTGTCTCAGTCATCTACCTGGCAATGAAGCTGAGTTGATAAATGTAAACCTCCACTGTAATGCTAAATGATCCATCTCTCCTCACCCCCTCCAAAGTGCTTCATTCTCAGGGGAATTACATTAGCATTTATGGAAGTAAATGCCTCAGGGTTTTGCTAATGAGCTAGAGCCTTCTACCTTCAGATCACAAGCGTGAATCCTATTCAGCTCAAAGGTAAAATACTGGTTCTAGAAGAAATTTGATACCAAGATGAATTCTAGTTCCAGCTCCTCCATCATAAATTCATCTTTATGCTTCCTGTGCAGCTGTATTTTGTAGGTCAGACAGGGCTTTGAGCTCAGCAGAGTCTTCTACCAAGGACCCGCAATTGCAGCAAGATCCAAGATCAGTTTGGTACAGATTTTTGGAATATACAGAACAGATTATCACACTTAGGAAAGGGAAAAATAAAAACAACTTAAAAACCACAGAACATAATACAAGTTCTATGAACAGATGTTTCAAAAATACTTTTCAATGCATATAAAACATAAATTTGAATTTATACATAAAATTTGGTATAAGCATCATTGCTTTAGCTCCCTTTAACACTGAAGATTCCACTGTGGCCACAATATATCTTTTAAACTATTCAGATTTGCCTACATGCAACCAGCTATAACTGATAAACATTTTTAGAAAGAAGTTCATACAAAATTTGANGCATCTGCAATCACCTACAGAGATTGTGCCCCTTTTTTCCCCTAATCATTTAAAATCACAGTATTAGGCCCTAACATTGCTCCTAATCGGTGCAGAGTTTCCTCTCTTCCACAGGAGGGAGCTTTTCTCTTGCAAAGATGACAAGCTCTTTTGCAGTTCTCATTTTGGAAACGTGTAGGAGCTCTAAACAGCGCTGGAGGGCCCCACGCCTGACAGCTTCCACGCAGGATTAACAAAGCAGATTCAGAAGATGAAGAAAAAACAGAAAACCAAAGATCAAGCATTTATAAGTTAAACTCTTTCTTAGAGCTCCGTGTTATGTCATGCTATTACTCCTCCCCATCACCCCCTCCATAATACAGAAGAGCAGAAAATATACAGAGCAGAAAAATCTGAGAATTCCAAGTCCAGCATGACTCAAACTGCACTCACATGACCGAAGCTATCAGCTGACCAGACTGTACACTTTAAGAGGAACAATAAATCACGGTAATTCAAAGAACATAACATCTTCAGAAGAAATTTGGCCTAGTAACCGAAATGACTGAATTCATATTTGAAAATATATTTTAAAGGAAACAAACAAGACCAATCCTCTCTCTGAACAACCACTTACTAAATCCAGCCTCAAGTGAAGTTCAGATTTTACTAGGGTTAACCTCAATGACAGTTTATTTCCAGAAAAACAGCTCACTTCCTCTACTCAGAATTCTGCCTCACACTTGATTTGGAGCTCCGAGCTGCAGTTTCTATCAAGGTAGCACTGTGCTATCATCAGGTTTCACAGTTGCTGCTTCCACTACTGTTTCCTTAGCAAAAAAAAAAAGCCACAAAATTCACAGGTGACAAGCCAAAAGGGAGCAGTGCTTAGGCTGTGCTGTTCTCATCATCTAGTAGCTAGAGAATTGAGTATTCCCTGCTGTCTAAGCTATAGAACAGTGGGTATTATATCCTCCTCCTCATGTGTATAGCTAATTCCCGCTGTCAATAGTGGGAATAACACACACACAAAGGGGACAATGAGCCCTTGAGGCTTGTTTCAGTAGTAATTTCAAAATATCAGAGTAAACAAATTTCACATGAGATAGGTAGTAAGCCTGGGCACCAGTTTCTGTGTTTAAGAATGTATTATGAGTCTGTGCACTCAGAACACATTATAAACTAGAGATAACCTAGTCACCTAGCTCCCAGTTTTGTATGTGTTTCAAGAAACAGTTCTGCCATGAATAACTAATGCTATTTATACAGTTCTATATATACAGATCTATACACACAGATCTAATCACAGATCAAAGCTCCGTGGAGCCAAATGTGGTAGAAAGGATTAGGTGAAACACATCTTCTGCTCCAAAGGTCTTACCACCTTGATTTATGACTAGGCACATAAAAAATAGCACCTGCTGCTCAGAACTCTCTCCTCCAGGCAACTAAAGTAATAACCCCCCAAAATATTACAAGTCTTCCCTGCCTTCAATACTTGCTATTACTTCAAAACCAATTATGCTACGACCACGTGTGCTGCGTTCCGGCTTCTGCATAATCAACGCTAGCAAAGACAGATTCAACTGCAAGCCACTGTCAACTAAACACAAGGCTAGGTGTTAAGTCAGAAAAGCCAATTCTGGTTTGAAAACTTAATGTTGATCAATCATCTTTAATCAAAGCCCTATCTAACATTTTGGAAAAAATACATCCAAATCTGCAGACCATGTCAGATCATACTCTATGCTCAGGGTAATTTTTCAGAACAAAACTTTTCCTGGTCACAGGTGATTAATTCTGCAAAATTATCGTGCTATATGGTAAATGTAAATTGCTAAGAGAATATTAATAATGAAACAAAACAGGCCAGAGAGCACAGTTTGAGAAAAGACTGCAAGTCCCAATACGGCAACTGAAGAGAATCTTGTTTGTATAACACTTAATAAGTCCCAGAGGGAAAAGGGACAGCTGTGTAAAGCTACCCTGGTTGTCCAATTTTTTTTTCTACTGTAATTACATGTTACTGATGTTTCATAAAATCAGTTGTCCAGAGAGCCTTCTGAAAGTTCAGTGTGAAGACTGACAAAGCTTGAATATCGAAAACAAATAAAAAAGCATCCTCAGAAGTACATTTTGGAATGTAGACAAGATCTTGGAAGGGTAATTCTCTTTACATCAAGTAAAAATGTCTACTGAGGAACACTGCATTGTCAGCATTCATTTGATGCATCTTGAATACGAGAACTTAAAGTGAACCTGACATTGAGTTGCTTAGTAGGACTTGCAGCTTACAAAGACAGTGTCAGTATTTTCGCTTGTTCCATGATTCCTGTTCTATTTCTTTTTTTTCCTCTCCACATTTTAAAGAGAAATGATGGATCTTTTAAAGGTCCTGAGAAGCATCATTCTCTTACAAGTTGAAACTGCAACTGAGAAGCACAAAACACTGGTGTAGATTTTACTGTAAAATAAAAAGGCAAATGACAGAGTGCAAGCTGGGTGATTAGAACTCAAGCCTAGTAAACAGGAATTACTTGGGTTAACTCCAGTTTTAGTAATCACTCTTAAAGCGATCCAAAATGTTTTGGCCAAAGCTAGATACTTAGATATATAGCTTGAATTTCAGAGTTGCTAAGCACCCATCTGGTTTAGTTGACTTGAAAGAAAAAGGGACATTAGAAATTGTGAGAATCAGAAGAGTCTCTGTTCCAAAAAAGGAGCAGTTGCCCCTTGTTATTTAAAAAGCATTTCCTAATATTAAAGATATCTGAAAAAAAGTTATTTTTCAAATAAAGTTTAGCAAAACACATGCTAACTAAAACTTTACCAAAAACTTTTCATTTTCAATCATATTTAGCAGAAATGAAATACTTACAAAAAGTTAACTGGAAGTATTGAATGCTTAACTTGTTTGATCAAGTAGTTAGAAATTCTTATAACAAAATTTTTCACAAGAACTATTTTGGTCTAAAGAGCTATTTCTCCATAAGAAACATTTCACAATTAAGATTGTACTTTAAGTAATACTGTAGACTTATCTCTGTATCGTTCTTGTAAAATTAGCATGGTTCATAGGCATAATACTGATAAACATCAAGAGCAATTTTTTTTTCCCTTCTGAGTATTGCTTTCTATCAAGATGAAAGGTTAAAATAACCATTTGGCCCTCTAAGGTTCTCTTGCCCCTCAACTCTTTCTCTTATTCCAAATTAGCAAAAACAAATGGTAGGGTATGATCTTTTGTAAGCTACATATCTACTTAACCCTGAACATTAATGAGTACCAGATCTTTTATCCCAATATGGTTCCTTTTTGTGCTACTCTTGCAGAGGAGGCATACCACAATTTTAATTACAGAAAAGGGATGTGACTGGAGTCTCCAGAGTGCACGACCTAACTCCTGCCTGGCAATCTGAGTGCTGAAAACGAGCACGGTGAAACAGAACACTTATCGAGGCTCTTCTGCTTCAGTTTCCGCACAAGTCACAGCTGGGGGGACTTAGACTGCTGTTTGTGTGTGAAACTTGAACCTGGGCAACCACAGTGCCTCCCACTCAGGAGCAGTAAAGTCAATACATGGATTTGGAAGCTCACATATAGAACTTGAAATGCTCACATGATGCTTGGACATCATCATAACATGTATGAAGCTTTACAGAAGGCATTCAATCCTTTTAAAATTTTTATGAGCCAGAATGGCTTTATTTAAGGTATTTGCCCTGCCTGGTGAAAGGAAGCATATACAACATTCTATGTAATGCACTGCCATTTCTAAATAATTTGCATCTGTGAAGTATCAGTGGAGACAAAAGTGTTCTTACTTTCCATACATTGAACACAACAATTAAATAAAAGCAGGAGCCTGCAAAAGTCTGCACTAAAGTAGAAACGTAGGTAACCAAACATTAAAAATCTCCACAAAGATTCTAAATATTTTTTCTTAAATATCAGTAAGTAGATGGGAATCTTTACTGAGATTTGAAATATGTCGTATTGAAACAGAGGAACCAACATTGATTCCTTTTTAGTAGTTTAGTCCCTCCCTGATACACACAAGGACCAGAGTTACTAAAACAGCTTTTAATCTTGTCTATACTTGGAAACAATACAAAGAAAAATAGATGAGCAAAAGTAATTTACCATGGAAGAAAGGGCTCAGTCCACTTGTGATAAATGGTTTCAGACCCTGTCAGGTTCGCTAGGATTTGACAGTACACAAACCAGTCTGAGTCAGGCCAGAAATCTATTACATCTCCAATTCTAACACAGTTTTGTGAGCTTTTACACATTTATTTACAACACACCAGAAAGCTACCACAATCCCCTCCCACAAATACCAATTATCTCAACTTTTCAGGAACTGAAAACTGGGAAAAAAATCTGTCCATAGTACAAGAAACAAGTAAGTTTGGTTTCCCATACACTGATATTCCATATTTGGTTGACTGGTCATTAAAACGTTGAAACCTCTACTTGGAGATTTTCTTACAAGTGGGACAAGAAGGTCTTGCTTCTCTAAATTTTTGCTGTCGAATGAAAATTAGGCTGATATCATCCTTCCCCGAACTGGGGGTAATACAAAGCCCTTCTCCTCTGCTCTGCAGCCTGTTTTCACACAGTTGCTCAGAACTTAATATTTTGGTGAATTTTCATCTGTTTGTCAAATGCAGCTGAAATTGACTAACGAGTTCAGATTTATCAGGAGGGCATACACACCATCATTGCATATACCTTATTCACTAAAGCTAGCTAGCTAAAAAAGGCTTCTCAAAATGTCAGTGGCAGTCATATTCCTTCTCTGGCTGTCCCCCCNTTGCTGGTATGAATGTCATTAACTATTTGAGATTTATCTACAAGATTTTAACCAAAAAGGGGTGTGTGGGTGTGAATGTTTAATCCACAACAGTTATAGTCATAAAGTAAGCTCCACTGCAGCTAGCGCACTGCTAACATACCTTAACCCTCATCTGGGAGGAACACGCTTAGCCTTTGCGTCCATTCCCTGGAAGAGTAACAGGAACTCAAATGTTCCAACAACAGCATTCTTTTCGTCAGCGGTGCCAGAAATTTAAAGTGCAGAGATCTCCTAGGAGGCTACCAGATCACTCAATCTGGCTACGAGATGAAAACCTTGCACAGTACTAATACCACATATGGAGAGCTGTAGACTCCCGTTTTCTTATATCTATGTTCTTTTTTAAACAGTACTCAAAACATGCACAAAATGTTTTTATTAGAGCTGCAGTCAAGGACACATCAGCTATAATGAAGCAGTAAAATTTAACTGCTGCCAACAATATTCTGCTTTGGTCTACAGTCAGTTGAGTTTCTGCCCAACATCCACTAGCTATCAGGCTTCCATAGAGTGACACTGAGCCGCTTTGTCAAGAATCTTAAAGTTTATTTTGCTTTTACTGCAACTCTTCACTATGCAGTTGCGCAGTAGTAAACATGACCTTAAGTTAGAGTGGAAGTTTGGCAACAACGTGATTGCAAATGTAATCTACAACAGCCACAGAAGTTAACCAAGCCAAAAGCAGAGTTACAGCTCTTAAAAACTCAGACTATAAATGGCTATACAAGATCACATTTCACACTGTGGTTTGCTAGCGTGATTAACTGTAGTGCTGTGTTACACCTGCAAATCATTTATCTTTTTGCAGATACTGCAGAAGTCATTTAGATAGTCTAATACCTAACTGTCCTCAAATCAGCCAACAGTACACAAGGAACAATAAATCAGTGGTACCACTTGAAACATACATTGTTAAGCAAGTGTGCAGCTCTCCATGGGATCAGGACCTTGGATGGTGAAGTAAGCTGAAGTACACTGGAAAATAAAATGGCATCATGATTTCAAATACTCACAATAAAGGCCTGGTTAATGTAGCAAATAAAAAAAAAATAAAAGCCCTCATCAAGTTTTTAGGATAAATATGTTTTAAAGGGTTGGTCTGTAAAGTTTTGTTCAATAAAGCGTAGTTATAAAACACATTCAATTGCAATGTTTTATGAGGCATAGCGAGCAGCCAAAAAACTAATACATCTGACATTTATTTACAAATAAACAACAGAAATAACTAGACACTACCTTTGCTGCTGTTACAAAGAAAGCTATAGTAAAAAGATGAGGCTTCCATCAAAGCAATTGTTTAGGTACAGATAAAAAGATAATACTGAAAATAAAGTTGATTGCAACAGAGTAAAATCCACCTCCTGAAGCGAACATCCTGTTAAAAATCTGTGGCCACTTTCCAGAGATTAACAGAAGGCAGGTCAGCACATGAGACATTGAATTTCCATCCTTTTAGCCTTTTCCTTTATCAAGACATTTCAGTATAGGCAGAAGAAATGCTTGGCTCAGGAGCATATTGCTGAAGTCACAAAAACACTTCAAAATGAATACGGGTTAGATCACTTCCTCACTCAGACTAACTGAACTCCCAAGCCAATACCTGTTTTTCAATGATTTCAGCTACAGCATCGTCAGGCCCTAAACAAGCAGCTCTAGCAGCAGCTTCATAATCAGTTTAACTTGTTGCTGTCAGGGAAAGACACTGTCTCTCCCTACACTTCTCATAATTGCTCATTCTTGTCCCTTCCCACTGCCTCAAGAGTGTTCAGGCAATTACATAGTCAGCCAGATCAGAAAGCTGATTTGGCACACACTGATTTTTGGAGAGGTTATTTTTCAGTCCGATTAGCTGTCTGATCCCACCATGCTTGCAGCCACAGGAATACAAATACTGGCACAAGCAAGAGGTCAAGAACGCATAGCAGGAACTAGCTGTGCCTCAACCAACTGAGGAACTGCACTTGCATACAGAAGTTCAGGCCTTGGCTCACTACAGTATTTGCAACCCTGCTCAGCGAAGCACACTGACTTGAGGCCTCAGTTACTATGGTGATGAGCATGGAATAAATGTTTATATATAATTAGATAAATTCTCCCTCCAAGAAAATAGTTGTCCTTCTCACGGGCAGCTATTCATATTTACATATATACATACATACATACATATATATATATATACACACACACACACACATATATAAATATATATTTTTTTAAACTAAGGAGATGTAAAAAGAAAATGTATTAACATTTTAAAGCTTAATGATCACTATTAGGCATTAGTAAATTAATAATTTAAACCTATGGCAAGAATTAACAAAAAGCATGGGAAAAATCGGTCAAAGAGAATCCCAGCTCTTCTGAAAACTAAACTGTTCAACTCCCCAGAGGTGAAGATAGTGCTTGGCTTTATGCGTTTTAAGGTCTCACTTATGAAAAACAGGAATGATTACTGAAAATTTTATTTCATTGTTTAACAAAACTTAAGCAATAACTCTTATCTGAACCAAAAATGAATGAGTCCTTTACTTCTATGCAACCATTAAACTTAATCACCCTTACTTGCAAAACAGAAGCAGTAATTCCTAACTTTAAGATTACTGTAAAAGCAGTAAGCTGATATAAACAGATTAATTTAGTTAAAATACTTAGTTCCTAAACTCATGAGTATCTTACTCTCTTTTTCAAAAGCTTATGAATCCGTAATTATAGTGGAACTATTTGCCACAAAGATGAATACTCTGCCTAGGGTTTGGGGAAATCCTTTGCCACAACATTTATCATTTATGTAAAACTGACTTTTTTCGTTAAGAAAATTCAGTCCTAAAATCTGATCACTAGTTATATTCCCCAGTATCTGAAATCGCTTTAAACTTAAGAAATACTAAATTCAGAGTAGACAAGATGGTTTCCCAGGATTAATGACTATAAAAACTAATGACAAAATTTAACCGAACCCTGAATTCCTCCCTGAAGAAAAACAAATGATTGGCAAAACGCAGTAGAAATGTTGCCAGCTGATGAGCTGCCTCATTCTTTCCACTATGATGCCATCTGTTGCCAGCTCTTCCCTGTCCATGTGCACTAAACTCCCTCTGAATCTCAGCCTGACCCAGATCCAACACTGGTGTCAGAAGTCTGAGAAAGAAATCCAGCTTTACCCACCCGATGGATGTTAATAACTACAGCTGTGGTTAGAGGTGAGGCTTTGGTGACAGTGGGCAAGTAAAGAGGCTTCTGCTCCCAGCCACTTGTTATCACTCTTTTCTTCCACTGATTTTTTCCCCCATTCTTCCCAGTCCGCCAACATAACTTCACGTGCATTCACTCCCCAACCCAATTGTCAAAGTAACTAACTTCAGAAAAACTTCAACTACACAAAGTGTTTAAGCTAACACATAATATTTTAAGAACTGAGTTAGGAAGCAGACATATGCGAGTTCATACAAATAGATCATATGGGGGAAACTTCCAGTAAGAGGGGCAGCAACAACAGTTAGCATATACTCTTCTTCTCCTGAAGCACAGCAGGAGCTGATATACACACCCAGCATCTATCTGCGTATTTATAACCTAGCAGTAAAGAATAGTGAGATCTTAACCCTAATGAAGGCATTGAGTAACATTTCAGCCTTTACACTGAGGCTGTAAAATCCTCCAAGGCAGACTTTCCTCTCTGCCTTGCATACATTGTTGATACACAAGAGATAATGAGAAGATGTACAGCTGTTCATGAAGAAGCAGAGTAATTTTGACTTGCTCTAAGAATAGGCCAAGCTCCTTCCTCCAGTTCGTATGCAAATTTATTACTGAAGGCGATGTGTGTATTTGAGGGAAGAAACTCAGCTTAGAATCTGAATATCTCTAAGGGACCGTTGCAATCGAAGATGACCCTCTCAAGCAGCATGTTTTAGTCATTTTCTGTCCAAAGATTTCTAAGTGACAAACATTTACATATTTATAGAAGTGATCCTCGTATCAATTGAGTAGCTGCAAGGAGCAGCGTCTCATTGCAAAGGACAATACTTAGGTCAATCAATCTCCATTTATCCTTAAAAAACATGTATTACTATCAAGTCACAAAGCATTCATTAAAGTCTGCAGGATAATCCATAGTAAGGGAACAGGCATCCCCAAACACTCTGATACTAGAGCTATCAGTTGTGCTGAGAGCCAGGTAAACTGCTTATTGTACAGATCAGCAGCCTCAAAGTAGATTTTCTTATTAATGTCTTTGACATTTTGTGTTGTCTTCAAACTCTTACGGTACACAGCCTTCGAGATCCTATTTTCAGTTAAGCACTCAACAGCAATTTTAAAAGTTTAGCTGAATATCTTTTCTTTTAAAAAAAATGGATTCACCATAGATGTAGGCTGTAGGATTGAAGATTAAGATTCTTAAGATTCTTCTTCTTTTTTAATGCCTGAAATTTTATTAGTGAGCTATTCTGCTCATCTTTCATGAAGATTTTTGCAGATGAACAAAAATTAACCTAAAACTGTGAAATACTACATTGTGAAACTTTTTTAAGTCAAGAAGAAACCTTAATCGCTTTTGTTTTTCTCTTCAGAAAATTATTTAGGCTGGACACATCATGCGATGTTGGATATACCATGTATTGTACATAAAGTACATGACACTCAAATATAATTATGAATTATGTCAATATCAGTACATATACAAATACAGTACATATTTGTATAAGAATTTCTTAACCTTCCATCCAGTATTGCTATTGTCTCACCATTTCAAAAGAGGCCATTACGTTTATGTGCCCACCTGAGATACCTAGTGTGTAAGGTCACATAGCAAATGAGTGACAAACCTGATGATAAAAATCCCCTATTTAAACTTGCTGCTGTGAGCAAAATATTACTTGGGGTGTTCCTAAACTGACATCCAGAAAAACATATACACTAGAAGACTTGTCTCAGACTTTACCTGTTCATAGGGTCAACATGTATTTACCTCACAGATCTTAAAATAATTGATTTGTTAATAGTTGTAAGTGAATAAATCACTGTGGTCCTGATCAAGGTATGGAATCCCAACTCCACAGGAAACTTTGAACTCTAGTGCTTGGTAATCCCACAAAACAGAACAGAGTTAATGGAGTGTAAACTAAAGCTCATGCAATTAAGAACGTCTAGACCCGTTCTGTAGTTTTCATTGCTACAGCAACAGGTAGGAACATATTACTACGGGATACATTAGGACACATTGACCAATATATGGTTCCTGAACAGGACCACACCACATGGGGACATTCAGGCTGCTGGAGAGCCTATATGCCAGCTCTAAGGATGTGGGCAACAGGGGCTGCCCACTGCAAGCAGCAAGCTCTCATTGGTCTGCCCAGGGATTCAGTGCACTTCCAGCTCAATTCCACATCTCAGTGGAACAGGAAAATCCATGGGAAACCATTTACATCTCCTAACTGAAAGTTATCTGCAGAGACCCCGCCACCCAGCTCTCTCAAAACGTTACCATCCCAAAACTGTCATGAGGTACACAGAAGACTCAATACCAGAAAGGCTGGCTACTCATGGAGAGCTTGAGCAAACACTCAAAATGGCTACCTATGATACCAAGAACTGATTATTTTAAGCTTCTTTCATTCTATAGCATGGGACAGATGTACATATTCAGTCAGAACGAACACCCACATTCAGAACAAGGTAAATCTACATGTTCACTAACAAATTAACCAGCTGAGCACTAAAATGTGCACTAAATTTTACTAAAATACCAACAAACTAAAGCACTACCACTGGGGAGGTGAGTACTTCCTAAGCTATTACACAAACCAGATACTTAAATGAACACTATACAAACAAGGAACATTCCCAAACCTTGCACACTAGTGCAAGTTCTTATTTTTAATTCTTATATACATTTCACTTCACATTAACATGGAATTAAAAGATGGTACAGTGCCTGGTTATGTTGTAATTCAGTTCAGTTAAAGAACCCCCAAGAAAGTCTTTCTTTCTCCATAGATCCCAAGCACTTTAGAAGATTCCACCTCTGACTGCTTTGATGATGGATTTTTTTTTTTTTTACCTTAATACCAAAAGCTTTACTGGATTTAGACATCCCCTGCTCTTCTCTAGCACTTTCAGGGACGTTGATCAGCTAGCAGCATTTTCCTCTTTAAAAAGACCATGATCAGGGTTACTCAGACTTTCCAGGAACTGGGAAGCTCTGAAAGCAACACAGGTCAGATCTATGGAAGTCTTTGTTTTTATTTTTAAAACACTGCTTACTCCACACAGCTATTTCAAAGACTCTGACGTCCCAAGACTTGCAACAAACAAACATTTTTAGGCTACATTCAAAGGTTTCTGAGTGCTGACAACCAGTTTATAATGATAATGGCTTCCCTGGAGAATTCATCTAAAATATGGTCTATTTATTGCACACAGAACAGCAGTGCTTAAGAAAAAAAAAAGCTAACAGCCCACACAAGAAGGGCTGCAGGTTGTTCAGCATCAAAGGTGGATTTCCATTTATGTGTCAGAGTGGAAAGAAAAAGAGGAAGCCTCCATATATGCTGGCCAAATTCTGTACCAGATGTACCCATGCCTGGCGCGCTATTGATCAAGACCATCCTGGTCAGCAGAGGGAGAACAGGGTTCACTCCCAAGAGGATTATATACATACTCCTCCTTCTCCCTAACAGGAGTACTTTTCTCTTTTCCCCCACACCCCAAGCTAAACCTAGTGCACTGCCACTGCATTTGATCAGCAGACTGGGCATGCGTTCCCTAGTATAGAGGCATTAATTAGTCCCTTTCATCCCAGGCTAGGATTACAGTATCCAGGCGCAGGGAATGAAAGCTGTCAGGTGTTTGCTACTGAGGTCCTGCTCAAAGTATTGCTAGAGTTATAGAGTTCATATCTAGAAGGGCAAGGTAGTGTTGACGACCTGTATTTATTCTTTGCTACATATGTCAAAACCAGTAAGTAGCATGCTGCCTTACCACGCCATGAGGGGGTGTTTCTCAGAATTGTTCCTATTTGAAAAATGGCCAGAACATAAACATTTCCCAGACATGGCCTACACTTTTAGCTCTGGTGGTTAGCAACAGGAAGGTAGCAAAATACTCCTGTGAGCATAAGTCAGACAGAAAACTGCAAATTATGTTGACCAAAAGGCCACTACAGTGGTGTTTATCCTAGTCCAAAATTGGTGTGAGCCATAAAAGGGAAAGAACACCGACTACAACTTCGCTAAGATGGCTTGTAAGAATGGTGATACTGTCTTATCCAGAGGCTGCTGTTACCTTCAGAATGGGGGGTCCACCAGAACTGTATACACTGCATTAAATCTTTGTCCAGCGCAGTTGTAGCATAACTCAGAGGTAACATGCTTATTACAGCATTAAGTTTGCTTTTTTTAATACCGAGATTTACATGTTTTACAGACCTCTCACAGCAGTGGGAAGTACAGCTGTGTACTTCACCTACCTGTGCATCAGCTCTCCATTGCAATTTTACCAGCTATCCCTATGTCTGCACAAATGGTCACGCAGCAACTTCAGCTGAATGGGAAAAGGCACAAAGAAGCTGAAGTTCTTTACAAGATAACTGTCTTTTTTTTCCTCCACACAATACTAATGAGATGATACTATTTAGTTATTCAGATAATTATTAATCTGCACTGTTTTCTTTTTATGTGAAATTGTCCTTTTAAACATCCATTTGGTTATAGACACGTATAACTACACTATAAAGTATGTTATTGAGTTTTCCAACAGCTAAAAAGCATTAGAACCACTACTGGTCTTATTCTTCCTGCAACAGACAAAACTTACAGGAGGTTTCGTTGTGTTTTGGTGTTTTTTTGTTTTCTTTTTTCAATGAAACCACATTTTACATTGACTACTGCTTGGAGTATCTTATATGATGTATGCTGCTCAAACTAGAGACAGTAGATTTGAGAAGTTTGTCATCAAGTGGTGAAATTGTTTAGGTTGTGGTTAAATTCCAGTGGTGCTGCTTTGTAGTACAAAACGTGAAGTTCTCTGTGTGCAAAGTGGGCTGCAAAGTAAAAAGCACAACTTCCAATCAAAGAGCAGAACTCTTCCCTACTGACAGAGGAAAGAAAAAGAGTACTGTATGACTAAGTCACCCAAAATTTCATGGTATTTACTTAGGAACTTATGCATACCTTTTGTCTGTAGGGAGACAGAAATAGTGGGGGAAAGTTTGATAAGAAAATATGAGCAAATGCCTTTGATTTCAGAAATCTCCTCAGCAGGTCCTTCTGGAAAAGGAAAATCTCCATTCTAGCAACTTCTTGCGGGAGAGTTCAGCAACAGCATGACTGATCAGAAACTAACTTTAAATCCACTGAAGTTACAAATCCATTCCACATGAGAGAGTGAATGGTACTTTGCCAAACAGGTAGGAGGCAGAATGACTTCGTATACCACAGTAAAACGCTGCACCCCATCCCTGGCAAGTGCCCCTTTTAATTAGGCAGTCTTTTGCAACATGAAGGCCCAAAGACTTAAAGCACACAAGAGCTTCAGATTAACAGAGATTAACAGTGAGACCAGCCAAGTTATAATTCCTGTAAGGGATTCTTTACCCTTTGTGCAGAGCAAGAGCTCCCAACAACTGTAACGACTGCACAGAACAGTTGCTGTCTCATAACTCCTCTTTCTCCTAGGAAGAGGATGATGCAGGGAAGCTAGATCTTTTGATGATTCCTTGGGTGACAGTTCTATATTAAGTGCAAAGGCCAAGTATTCAGCAGCAGAATCTAGCCCTTCTGACATCAGGGAGGGAGGATAAAACTGAGGATGTCGAAACACTTTGGATTCAGGACCTGAAGCTGCTTTATGGGAACACAGAGACCCCATCCAGCAGTATGAGAATAACTTTACTCTTCTACTGAAAGCAGCAGAGCAGGACTGAAATTTCACCTACTGCCAAAGAACCGAGGCAATTTTCTAGTCCAGTGCTCCAGATACAGAGTATCTGAAGATTACCATGGTAAGAAAAAGGTTTTATCCGATGATGACCAAAACACTAATAGGCACAGCTGACAGACGAAGTGCTTTGAACCTCAAGAAAAGAGCATCTCCAAAACCAGATTTGCCACGTCTAAAGTAGCAAAACCTGTCACAGCTATAAAAATACAAGTGGTATTCTATATTAGCACCAAATGAGTTCCTCAGGTTCTTAGGTGCACTTCTGAATTTCCATGGCAAAAAATCACATCCTGTGCCAGACTTAATTGGCACACAGAGTTACACTTCCTCCTGTTTCTCAAATTGAAACTACAAACCACACAGCCCTCAATATACACGCCTGAGAAAGTCCCTGCATGGAACTGAGATACACGGAGGAGAATCACACAAGCACAGTGATCAGAAAAAGAAAGAATATTATCTACCTTGCTGTGGTTTCATCTCCTCTGATGAGGGGGCCTTCAACGTTCATTTACATGAATACATGTGATCATGCTGCATCACATTTTCCTTGAAAGCTCTAGCAACTTACTTCATTTTTCACACAGATGATGGCACTGCAATTAAAACAGATTATATGAGTACTGAGAACACGGCAATCAAAGCTATAGAAAAATGCACAGCTAAGAAGGATGCAATTTACTGTAGGATACCACAGAGTTTGTTAATGAAATCCTTTTACTCTTCCATGACAACAGAAAGAGTTAACACACATAGAACTCCACGCTACATTAATTAAACTCCCCACAACACAAACTGCTATGCTAAAAGGTGTTCTACATGACAGTAATATCTATTTTGACTAGTTTTGAAATACTCATGGACTTACTGGTATGCAAATGTTGCCCCTGACTCAAATCATTAGTGGATCAACAACCAAGCAGTTCCCCAGCTTTCTCTCTGCTACAAGAAAACGAAGGAAAATAAGACATTCTGGCACTGTTTCAGCTTAAACTCTGTTGTTTCACTACCAAATAATCAGTCTGTTTGCTACTTGAGTCATCACCTTCAGAATTTGCAATGGCCAGAACCTGAACCAGTCAGCCAGTCATGAAAACAGGTACCACTTTAAGATAATTCAAGTGATTGTTTCCACGAGATTGAAGTTATGTACATTAATAACTCATTAAAATCCTGTGCAGGCCAATTTCTTCTGCCTAATCAGTTACTACAGGAAGATAAAACCTTCACAACACAGACCAACATATGTATATCCCTAGTAGAGTTAAAGAAAAGCAACAGCCCTTTACAACCATGGGAGACAGTGAAAAATCAAATACCATACTCATGTTTGCAGCACTTACCTCCAGTTGTTGTGAGGTCTTTGAGCAGTCAGCCCACAGTTCTTATCAGAGTTCCTCTGAACAAATGTACCCCCCCCCAANTTGCAGCTGGATGCCATCAAGAAATCTTATCAACTGCTAGGCAAATAAGATCACCATATTAAATTATTATGCCAACAGTACAGTCTCCAGAAAAAAAAAATGCAACATTTTAGTCTCAGTCATCCTTGCAAATTGTTTCCATATATTTGTTCTGCAGAGAGCTATCCGATACAATGATACAATTACAGGCAGAGGGTCAAAGATGCCGAAAACATTTTTATCCCCAGTTTATCCTAGCCAGCACTGACAATAAGTTTAGGAAATTGGAAGACCGCTCTTCAAAACCCAGTTAAGATAAAAAAAAAAAAAAATGTCATGCAGTGATTTTCAAAATGTGGCTTCAAGTTCTTGGGAGCTGTTAATTATCACTAAGAGCTCAAAAGGATACCTGAAGAAATAATCCTACTCTCAGGACATTTAATTCCACAACACCTTGGGCAGCAAGATCCACAGACCAGAAACATTCAGTGTTTTATTAAATACACACACTCAAGACAACTTCACATCCAAGGCAGTTCTAGCAATTTGAAATCTAGCGTCCTCCAGTGCTGCAAAATGACTCAACGGGTTACCAAAAAGCACCCTATTAACCTACAACATCACAGAGATTCCGTGGCCCTCACCTTGCTCCTGGTTTTAAGAGTCCCCTTCTGCATTTTCTAGGTAAAGCGAACAGCGCTCCCCATGTCCCTAACCCTTTTATTTGACCATTTTTTTCTACCGTGCCTTAGAGATCTGAAAAGTATTACCTTCCTCTCCTCCCAAATCCTGGCAATTTATACATGCTCTCACAAATATGCAAGAAAATATGGGCAGACTCCTTTTGATTTCTTTCAATTGAAAAGACAGATGTAGGTGTAAGAGAAATACAGTGAGAGAGGTACTTTGTCTTTCCATCCATTTGTCAGTTCTAGTCAGTATTATATCTTTAGATTTGCCTATTATTCTAGCCATTATTACAAATGGAATGAGATGAATGAATATGGTGCATCAGTTTTACAGACTTAAGAGTTCAGGATCTGCAGTACCAGGGCAATTCAAACATGCTGAGAAAGGGTGGTTTTCATTTCTGCCTAAATATCCTTCCTCTTCTGCTGATAAAATACAGCCTTCCCCACAACCCCTCCTAGCTCAAAGTACTTTCCCTCAAAGTCAGGTCATAAAAGGTGGCTTCCCTTTTCACCTGCTAGAGAATTAAAGAAGAATAAGAATTTATTTTTTTAAAAACACCACTGGAGCCAGTAAGAACACACACATGCGTAAAAATGGCATATTTTCAAGCTTTACTGCACTGTCCCAAGAGTTTACCTGCTTTGCTGGGAAAAGCTGCTTAGGGCCTTTAAAGGGTCAGGACAGAAGATTATTTAATTAGGTGGCAGCCCTCACCCTGGTTTAGCAGAGAGGGGAATGCTCCATACAAAATACATCCTGTGACATCTGCAAGTAAGCAACATTTATATGAAGATCAGCACAAGGCAAGACAAAGAAGGATATGCTCAAAGGATCAAAGATACATATTATATTAAAAAAAAATTCAAAATTAGAATAGGTAAGGCACCACAAATACTACTTTAAAAGCAGCATGCTATGAAAAGAACTGCAGCTAGAGTCCAGTCACATAAGCAGGGGCGTGGAAATTGTTTTCCAGGCCAAACTGTTCTCCAAATCGAGCATCATGCAAACCACATCATTACTGCTTATGACACTGAAGAACCTAAACAGGTACAGAGTTAACTTACCTGTTTATTTATCTGTAACCAAAACAGCTTTCCATTACATGGAAATACATACTTATCCTCGTTTGAATGGTTGTAATTATTCTGCAACGGAGCTTTATTAAGAGCCAGAAAACGACAAAATACAGCAATGCCTGAAACTTGCTCTAAAAAATACATTCAAATATTGATATTTGCAAGAATACTATTCAGAAATGCAGATAATATAATGCAAAGAGTTAAATGCAAGTCACAGCTTTCTACAGATTCTTAGCTACACACTAACAAACTTCACCTTTCATTTTTTACACCTTTTAGAAGCCAGATATAAAAGTAACTTTGACACATTGACACAACAGAAAAAAAGAATTCAAAATTAATTAGCATGTTTTTGTACTGCATCTAGAGGTTCAAAACTGCTAGCAACAACATAACTGTATAGCAAGATAAAAAGTTATATTTTCATAAGCTCTTGGGTGTCTCTACTCAAAACCTAAAAAGGTAACAATTAAGACATTGTATTCCTCATTTCTGTTTATTTTATTCCCATTACCTTATGCAATAAAAATTCTAGTCATACTCAACTTCAGTTAATTGATTTTACTCCAGATTTGCATCTGCTAGATAAGGCTGCACTGACAGAGATATAAGCAGCAAGCCTGTTTGACATCAGAATTTCTTTTTCTTTTGGAGTTCTTAAGCTTTTATTATTATTGCTCTTTTGTCTGGAGTCCAGTCAGTTTTAATACTAGTTTTCTGTAAAATCTAAGAATGTTTTATTCCTAGACATCCTAGCAACTATATTTTATTTCTTCCCCAAGAGAACGGTTGTCCCAGCCATCTGTATCTGTCGATGAGAAGAGCCAGGAACTTCCTTGCCTGGATCAGACCATTTCACACTGTATAACCTCCCACTGGGGCAAGGCTCAGGTTCTCATCGCCGAGGCCTTTTCTTCTGTTTTGCTATTAATTTAAAGTTTACAGTTATGCATCACTGTTTGTTTTGCTTTCTCTTGGTGCAAATTACCTTTTGTTTGCCACCCTTTAGTTTCACTCATCACCATGTTCTTTGTTTACTCATCCTTGCCATGTTTTTCTCTGCAATCTCCCTAGCCTACTCTTTATTCTTCCCAATCAAGCTAAACTCTTTATACAGATATGAAGGCATGCTGAGTATCAGCTCCCCAACAGAACCTAAGGCACGTATTCATTGACAATTTCTAAGAAATGCACATTTATTGTTGTGTTTTAAGTCTTTTAGATGAGAACTTCTAATCTGTTCTCAATCTTAATGTTTACCCTTTATTTATCTAGCTTCCAGAGCAGGCTTTTGTACAGGAGATTCCCCGATCCTCTCAGCATTTACACATCAGCATTTCAATATTCTAGTTTTTTTCAGGAACTCTTAAGATAACCTTTGCTAGCTTTAGGCCAGCACAGACTCCCACAAACAAGGCAACAGTGATGAGGTAAGTTCCGTTTCCACAAAGCTAAAGAAAGAGGAAATTACTATTTTTGACTAGGAAGCTCATGCTCAGCTATGGTCCTAATAAATTAGCCTGGTTTTAAAGTAATAATCCAGTCCCTCCATCCCCCACAAATAAGGTTACCATCCACCGTGAACTTGGCAGGATTGATTTGCCTTTCCCTGGCAAAGCATGTAGTTATCATGAGCCAAATATCAAATGCCTGAAAAACAACATCAACATGGTACTGAATCTACTCTTTGGCAGTATTAGCACAGTAATATTTTATATGTAATTATTATTTTCACATCACCACTTCATTTGTCATAGTGTTATGCACTGTTATGGTGCTCCAAAATAAACACATTCAGCAGAGTAAGCACAGAGGGAAGGGCAAAAACAGCAAAGAGAATATAAAATCCACCCATCTCTATTCGCTATTTTACTTTGCCCTTCACAGAGATTTTTAAAGGTATCAGCTGGCCTACTTGAAGCTTTACAATATAGATAGATCGTTCCCTGAGGGTCAGCCTTACTTATGCAAGTAGCTACATTGCCCTAAATCTTGCCTCAAAAGTGTTATTAAGACTGTATCTTTTATCTTAGTTTGCATTCAACAATATCAGTCATTTTATTTTGTAAGTTATCCAGGATATAAAGCCTAACTACTGGTAATGAAACCACATATACATATATAAACGCTTTTAAGAATTACCTCATCAAAGCAGAACTGCATTAGTTATGTATAAGTGCCTACTAACATTGCAGAAACACAATTCCCTAAAAATCTGTTAAATACTGAGCACCTTCCAGCCTGCACAGCCCCTTGCAACATCACATTAAAACCCGAGGAAGGCAACAGCCAGAACACGAGCAGGCCCTACTCAGAGCCACGCTCAGGAAGGCCAGCCTGTGCTGAGCTTTCTCCCTGCCCATTTTTTCATGGAGTGCAAGTACCACAAGGAAGGAAGGCAGAGCAGCAAGGGCCCTGAGGGGAATGAGCCTCTGCAGAGGAGCATGAAGGGGGTACAAGGAGAAACTGTAAGGACCTTGAGAGCACCTGAGGAGGCAGACAGGGCCGCTCCCTAGGCGAGAGGCCTAATGGAGCACCCTCAGGCCTGTCCTGTGGTGACACCCAACCTCTGACGCTTCGTGTAAATCCTCTCCCCACAACACAGCAGCCCCTGAACCGGGCTCCCCACCGCCCTGCTTTCACACAGCCTCTCCCCCACATTCCTGGAGGGGAAGAACCCAACGCAGCGGAGCCCCCTCCCCACCTCCACCCACATCCCGCTCCCGCCCTCGGCCCGGCCGCCATTTTGTGCTCCTCTCCTCTCCCCCTCCCCCCGCCCGCCGGTGACGCCGGCGCCGCGCTCCGCCCCCCGCGAGGGGCGGCGGGTGCCCGGATGTGGGAGGCACCGCCCCCGCTGCCGAGCGTTAGCGCCGCTCGCGCCCCCGCCCTCGCTCCCTCCCCCCCTCCCTGCGCGCCGTGGCGGGTCAGCGCCAGCCACTGCCGCAGTGAGGGGAGCGGGAGCCGGCAGCGGGACCCGGCGGCGGTGACGCCGAATACGCAG
>VXAA01004707.1:112080-156205 GCA_013399115.1 Anseranas semipalmata
CCGCCTCCCCTCACGGCCGCTCCCCTCAGCCCGGGGGTCCCCCCCAGCCCTGCAGCGAGCCTGTGGGGTCCCGTGGGGCTCGTTTCGCAGCCGCCACAGGCTTCCCTCTCCCCCCCTGCGGTGCAGCAGCGTTTTTCTCTTCATGTGCAGACCGGAAAGCTATAATGCACGTAGCCCATGGCAGGAGGCAGGCTAGGTAATGTACACGGTAATGGTCCGCGTTCAGGGAGCTGGCTCTAAAAACGCGGTAGGCGTGTGCGTTTTGAGGCGACGGACGAAGGAAAAGCGGGATGTCCAGGTGTGTGCGTCGTGAGCCGCTCTGTTTTCAATCATGGCGATTTAAATTTCCCTTTTACTGCCGTGAAATTAATCCAGAGATACAGTATGGAGTCCTGTAGTATTTTACGTCGACACTAGGGGTGTCTCCTGCTTGCCACCACTGCCAAGAAATCAACGCCCTTTTTTTAATAAACATCTATTTTTTGCTGAAATTATCCGGTACCCTGGCTGCAGGAAGACTCTGGCAATATTTTGGTTTTACAACTGGAGAAATACAGATGGTTTAAGTTTTTCCGTTCTTAACTCTTAAAGAGCAAAGCCAGCTGTTTATCACCGTTTCACATGAGACCTCACAGGGCCTAGGGGCCAAAAATGGGTTTCCCTGTGTTTTTAAGCAGGAGGTTGCAGTCTCTGCTTTAAAAAATAAAGTTGCAGCCCAAACTGATGTGGCATACTCTTTGCATGTACGCTTTAATGTCTGTTAGATGTACATTTGAAGAAATACTTTGAAATCTGTAGAGGTTGGGTTTGTTTCCAGTTGGGGGCTGAACCAGTGTGTTTAATGAATGCCTTTACACGCTCTTGGAATACATTAAGACTGAGAAAAGAAGGCTTATATTTTGAGAACAAGAATTAGTGAGATTGAGACTTCAGGGGAAAAAAAAGTTGTGATTAGAAATTATGCCATAGTTGCAGTACTGCTAATACTGCTGTGAATATACAGATGAACAGTGATAATCTTTCACACAACAGCTGTGTTCATACTGCCATTAGTTGGGTCTTCTGTGAAAATGTTGCTCTTAAAGACTTCCTGATGAGATATGCCAACATGCATAAAAGGCAAGAAAATGTTACTCAGTGGTGATGTCCACGTGCGTATTAGTGACCTGTAATGAACCTAACTTCTATGTGATTAACTTCAATTTTTTTCTTCTGTTCTGCATTAACTGAAGCTACCTTAGCATCTTTTGCTGGTACAACCTGGTTATTACTTTGACTTCTTGAACGGTATTTCTATATGATCAATTGCCATGCCTAAATGCAGGTGTGTGAAAAAGGTATTCTGGATATTATCTCTACCAGTAAAGGTGTAAACGTTAGGTGTTGAAAAAAAGGTGTTAAAAACATTTCTTTGCTAGAATAAGCAGTAACAACATGGGGAGGGTTTTAACCGTAGCTGTATCAGTACATTGTTTCTGATAACACCTGATCTTAGGTGCCTTGTAAAAATCATGCTAAAACTAAACAGTTGATATGTATTTGAAAGAAAAAACAAACCGTCATTTAAGTTGCCATTCTTCTTACTGTTGTTACCCTGTGGATGTTTTCACTGAAATAATTCACTTTTAATGACGAAATAGAGTAGATCTTGTTTCAACCCTTAATTATAATAGAGCAATCCTTTTTTTTTTGCAGTTTGGAGTAACATTTCTTTTGTGTTCTTACAGGACCAGGGAGCTGACAGTTATAGTGAAGAACAAGAGGTGAACATATTGTTGTGTTCATAGTAGGTAGCTTAAGATAAAACATAAACTTCTAGTAAGTAAAAGAATGTAGCTCTGGATGTTTTGGTATAGCCAGTTCTAAAATAATAACGTATCAGGCAGAGAGCATAATATGATGAGTCCATGACATAATTCTAGAATTAATGCTGAGATGCTGTTTCTGTCAGAGTTGACTTAGAAAATACTATTTGTAGCAAAACTTACTAGAAAAAGGTAAATAGCACAGGTAGGTGCTAATAAACAATCTTGGGGTTGGATAAATCTGTTTTGTTGGGACCATCTGTATTCTGGTAGGCCCTGGTTCATATCTAGCTCTCGAGCCTTACAAGTTGTAGGACAGAAGACACAAAAATCCACTGAAGTCACCCAAACCATGTTACATAATGCACACATCTTTTTAGCAAGCTGAGAGAGTCTTTGGGAAATTGAAGAGACCAGTTTAAATTTGGACACTGCTGGTGCTAGACTCTGCTTAGAAGTTGTGACTCACTTTACTTGACTAGTGGTGCTTCTGGCACTTGAGCTTTTTCTCCAGATGAAGCGATTAATTCACAGGCTGATCTAGAACAGTTTCTAATTTACTGAAGCCAAGAACCCCCAAAATATTTTTTTCTGAAATGAAACAAACAAAAGCCACCAGAAGACCATCTTCAGTCTTCCTTTACTATTTATCAGGGAGGGTACTAAAGTTCTTACTTGAAGAAAAAGCTAGTTACTCTGTTACCAAATCACTACTGAGCCTACTGGTGGCCTACTACCGCAGTTAGAATAATGGGGTGGGATTCAAAATGGGAAGCTCATATGCAGGTCTTTAGAAAAAAGTATTTGGTAGGCTTATTTAAGCCACTTTGCTTAATAAAGGATTTTGTTTTGGAAGTAAATTTTCAGGGGTGTAGTTTTGAGGCTAATTTGAATATTTGAGTTTACTTAGCTTTGTGATCTACAAAGAAAGAGACTGTTGATGGAGGAGGAAAGAGACTTTTAAAAATAATTAAATATTTCAGTAGTGGAATCAAAGTGGAATTCTGTCTTTGTATGGTGGAAGATGCAAACTTTAACAGTGGGGAGGAGTGAAAATTGAGTAGTTTAAGGGAAAATGATGTGCAATGAGCATGCCTCAGGAACTTCTCTTCTTCTCAGGAAGAAGAGTATTCATCTTCTAAGGTATCTGACTTAGCACTAAAAGAGAAGCTTTAAGGGAGTGAGATGAATAACATCTAAATTAGGATTTTTATTGGTATGTTAAAGAAGATGGGGCTGTCTTCAGCCCATCAGTGCAGCTGGAAAAGGCAGTGTCAGTAATTCTGGTATTTCTGGGGAAACAAGGCAGATATACACATTTTAGTGCTAAACTGTTTCTCAGTCTGCTTCTGTCTCATTGTTTCCCTCATTTTTGTATGTCATACAGACATACAAACAGTTGTTGAGGTGTATCCAGACTAAGAAATTTTTTTATCAATTTTGGTTGATGTAACACATGCTGTTAATAAAAAATGAATCTAGCAATGAAGATCTTGCAGCTTTCCTGTAGCTGGGTGTTGAATCAGTGCCTACCTGGCAGTGTCACAGACAGAATAGCTTTTTTTTTTTTACTGTAGATATGCTTAATAGTGTTCTGCTACTGTAGTTCGTAAGTTATACTTGCACAAGATTTTTCATTATTGCTTTGATTTCCCTGCTAGTAAAAGAATTCCTTTCCCTCTCCTTTTTTACTGCCTGTGATTCTGTAAGTTTTGTTAAAGAAAATTGTATCCTTTCCTAAAATGTAAGTCTGAATGTTAGTTGAGCATGAAACCGTTAAGACCTTGATTTAGTTATAGGAAATGGTGACCAAAAGTTGTGTTCATGGAAGAACTTTTTTTTTTTTTTGTAATTTGAGTTAGTGTATGATTTCTTGAAAGTCATTTGCTCTTGATTTCCTTGCCCCTCCTTTTTCCTCCCAAGCCTGTTCTCCCTGCTCTGGTTAGTATCTTTTGTGGACTTCTAATCGGGAGAAAAATTACACTGCACTGTTATTTGTTGTTTAGCAACCAATTAATTTAGTGACACATTTCCCTATTTTTCCATCCTTTCCTTCTTCTGGCTTACAAGTTTTTCTCTTCTCCTAAACTTGATTTTTCCTGTGCGTTCCTTACAGAAGGACCACAGAAGCAAAGGGAGCTGTTTGTTCGCATGCTTCCTACATGCTAGTTCTTTCCCAGAATCATCAGCAAAAGTAGGTAAGGTGCTACCATGCAATGGCCTTGTAACAATCAAACTCCTCTGCTTCTAGAGGAGCGAGTACTGGAAGGATGGGGGAGTAAAGATTGGAGTGATGGGGAAGGAATGATGAGAAGTATGGATCTACATCAGAAGAGAGGAGTGAAAAGTGCTTGTGCTTAAAGGGTACGCAGCTGGAACCTTCTGCGCAGGATACTGCGACAAAATAAGTATCTTGTTTTGGTTGCATGCCCCCGTTAATTAAAGCAGAAAAAAAGTTGTAACTCCTTACCTCTGGAAATTGTAAGAATTTTACTGGCTGACTTGATTATATAAATTACTTACACATGTTCTTTCTTTCCCAAAGACCGTAAGAGCTTATCTTGCAGTGTTGTCACGAAGCTGTTAAATATTGCCCTTGTTCTACAAATGAAAACGGTTGAGGTCATAGCAGGGTAATAACTTATCCAAGGCCCTTTTTGTTATTTAGAAGTTAACACTGATACGTGATTTGGGAAATGGATACTGTGTTTGTAGCTCTGAAAAAAATATTAAGTCTAAATCAAATGAACTGCTCAGAATTTGAGGTCTTGGGGCTGATGGATTACTTTGCATGCAACACCTAGGAAACTTGCTGTACATTGTCCATTTGGTTTCAGGCATTTGATGTTATGCTGTACCTGAAAGCTTGGTCATTCACTACCTTCTTTCAGCATCTTTGTAGCACCGTGTTAGCCATTTAAAGAGACTTCTTTTAGAGATTAGACTTGGAAATGGGCCTTTTATATCCAATGAAAGTTATTCAGTTGCCTGGATGTCAGTGACCTAAAGTAATCTTAACACGAGCAGTTTGAGGAAAGATCTGCTGTGAAGATTGTCTTTCTGTGGTGAATGAGGTGGGACAGACTTGGATATGGACCAACATCTTTTAATCTGGCGTAGGTAGGTATTTCAGTATACCAGTTCAAGTATTTTGGGGACATATTCACCGAAGTTTTCCTGGATTAATGATCAGTGAGCTTAAATGACTTGAAATTCACGATTTTGTAACGACTTAAGTTCAGGGCTAGAAGCATTATATACTGCTTGACATACGATGTAGCTAGATTATTTTGGTCACCATGTGAACTCTTACTTCCTTAGTAATGCTGAATATCAAGATAAGTTTAACCAGAGTTACTGTGGCTTGTCTTCCTCTTCAGATCTGTTATATATAATTTGAATGGCGAAGGTCTGTGCAGAGTGGTTTTTGGGGGTGGGAGAAGGAGGGGGTGGCCAGGTGTCTTTTAAGAATAAAACCCACATCTTTCAAGTGAAGTCATTTTGGGAGGTGAAAGTTTTTAAGCAAATTGGGAAAAATAACGTTGACATAAGACATTTTAAATAGCTTTCAAAACGCATAACTTAGAAAATTTAGTTTGGTACCTAGTTTTATTAAGCCTTTTCCACATACAGAAAGACCATAAAAATATTTTGTGTTGCTTTTAGATTGTACCTAGCAGAGCCACAAGCACATTTTTTACTTTAACTGCTTGGTAAAACTACACAGATGGTGCAAAAGAGGCTGGAGACTCTATGTGACTTGCTTGTAACTTGACAATCAGGTGGGCCTGCTATTGATACTCTATTCCACAAGCAATGAACAATTCCTGGTGATATAAATAATAATACTTACCGAGGTTAAAGAAGTCTCAGAAATCATTTAGATGCTTTGGATTAAAGGACGGCATTGCTCGGGAAGTGCCAATAAAAATCTTGGCTTCTGAGCTGTAAACAGGTTATGGCAGCTAATACACTCAGGTGAATATTTGTGAAGTCTGTGGTGATGGACATTTTTAAGCAAACTGTTAAGGCAGAGAACCGGAACTCCCCCTGTAAGCTGATATTGTGTCTATTTTAAAAAGCTTATGTAGTCAGCTTGAAGTTCACAAGCACTTTATATCATTGCCTAAGTTACTTAAAGTAGGAATTAAAAATGTGGTAAGATGTTTGTTAGCTAAGGAACTTCAGAGTTTGGGGAGGGGGAGGGGGGGGGGTGGAAGGGGCCAAGGAGTGGGATGGGATAGGATAGAATAACAGATAAAGCCCAGAAATGAAGACTAGGGATAATATGTGTCTGGAAAGAAACCAATCTACTGGAAAAGTGGAGTTCAGCTGCCATTTGCACAAGAATACAATCTTAGGATCGTCTTTAAAAGCTGAGGAACTTGCTTTCTTTCTCCAATATGTTTATGACAAATACAGAGGCTTTTTAGCCTTTATTTTAAGTAGCTGGAAACTTTGGGAAAGAAGACCTCTGCTACAGTATTCATATCTTTTCTGTCTTTTTCTGTGCATTCTCCATTGTAATTTTGTGAACGGCTCCTCTGTATGTTCATCAGGTGTTTTGTTTTTTTCATAACATGTAGTAAAAGCCAAAGCAACTTGTTTCACTGCTGACTGCGTAGGTTCTGAATAGCATCACTGAAGTTAAAACAAGTCACCTGAATTCCCTCAGTTCAATGATACTATGGTTAGCGGAGAGGGCTTGAAAAGGAATTCTTTGAAACCAACTCCATGGGTTTGAAACAAACTCCATTGGTATAACTTTAGGCCCCTGAATTTACAGAAGAAAACTCCTCGTGTACTTTGTAGGCACGATGACTGAGCAGCATTTTTAGTGTTGTAATGAAATTTTCAGTGTGTGATGATATTCCCTTGGGGAAGTTTAATTCAGTATTGAGCCACTGCCTAACAGGCTTAGCACCTTGGTATCTGAGCAGTAATGGGTCAGTTTTGTTGATAACACTGGAAGAACATTTCACAGATTTCACAGATCTAAGCTCGATTATGAGTAGTTCTGTTAACTTTTAAATGGGGGGAAAAAAAAAGCCATATGAATTAAATAGACTCGATTTCTGTAATTGACTTCAGCTGATTATCTTAGCACTCTAATCATTGTATTAGATACAGTAAAATATATGTTCCTTATGTGTTCTTAAACTTTTTTGGGGATTATAATAAAAGTGCCAGTAGTTCTCCCTGCTTGGGAAGTATTTTACTCAAAACACAAAGTTTGGTTCTTTCAATAATGAAACATTAAAGCATTTGCACAGGGTACCACAGGTGTCAGTTATTATCATTTCAGACAGTGTATAGAAGAATCAGGTTAGTGACAAAAGTAACTTAACAACATTTGAAAGGTTAATAAGTTTGAATCTTGTGTAGTCTTGAATGTTAGGGTGCAATTCTAATGTTAAAACTGAGTTTGTCAGAGCTCGATTTTGAAAAGTTCTCTGAGAGGCCTGGGTTGGCTACGAGGTGGTCAAATTCCCTTTATTGGTGAGAAGACAAAAGGTCATGTGAGTAAAAGGGACTAAAATTGACAGGAAGCAGAAGATGATGGTTTTTAAGATGTAGGTGTTGTGTGTAATGATACAGTGCTGGATTGTTCTATAATAGGGGGCAGAGCAGTTCAAGATTCCAGAAGAATTTGGAAGAGTTAGTGTGAGTGATTTTTAGCAATGGTTTTATTCTGGGTTCTTTCTCGGGGGGTATTGTTTAACATCTGTGCTGTTGTTTGTTTTGTAGAGTCGATTAATCCATGTTTCCCAGCATCTCTCATACAGCACTGAAAACACTCATTTTAAAATTAGAAGTGTTCTTTGGTTTGCAGTTCATATTAAAGACTGGTTTACAGATGTATGCATATCATATGCCTCCATTAAGGTTTGCAAGCAATAAACTTTAGGAAGCATAGCCTATGAAGAGAGAAGATGGGAAGCAGCAGAAAGACAGTAGCCTGTGGTTCTGCGGGTAAATTGTGTATGCATGCACAGTTGTGTCAGTCTTTGGGGGATGGATGCAATTATTTGTACTGCGCCTTGGACTAGGATGACTAGATTCTTGATTGTGAGCCTCCAGAGCAACTGGTAATTATTACTGGAAGTCACTGGGGCTCTGTAGGGGTGCGTCTACTTGACTTATTTTGGGAGACTGTGGACCCTATAAATAGCAGTAAATTTTTAATGCTGCTTTGTGCGTACTTTCATGCTTGCTTTTATGTACATTTACAACAATGTAAATTTACAGCTCTTTTTGGGACAGCTGTTTTTAATCTTACCGCTAGTTACAACAATTAATGAGCTTTGATTTCTGAGAGGATGAAGGAATCTTTTCTTTACCAAGTGCTGTGAATCTTTCTGAAAAAAATGCAAGCAAAAGTTAGATTTTTGGATAATTCTTCAAACATATGACATATCCGTCATTGTTTATAAACTACTGAAACTGGGTTTGAATTCTCATTCAATCTTTTGAGTATCCTCCTTTTATTAGCTTGTAGTAAAAGTGCTAGATGTCTGTATTTGCTACTGAATGTTAAATATTTGCATTCCCTTGCGTAAAAATATGAAACAAGTCAATCACTGCCCTGAAGATCATAACCTAAAATATTCTATCTTTTTAATTGCATTCAAGTGTTACGTCACATAACCAGCTCCTGAAGGGACATCACCTCTCCATTATGATACGAAAAAGTCAGCATTTCCTCCATCATCCAGGTCATATAAAGAAAACTGTTCCAAGCTTTGAAATGTTCCTTAGCAGTGAAAGCCTTAATTGAAAGCAGTGTGGTATTTTTGTCTTACTGTTTTTCAGTTTACATTCCTTTGATCTGAAAGACTGTAATGATCATAATTGGAAGACTTTGGAAGTTTGCAGTGCATCTTATTCAGAAAATAAACTCCTAATTTGCTGAAGTAGCAGTGCTAGAAACTCTATGTATTCCCTTAGAATGCAAGATTGTAATGCCCCAAAGACCTATTTAATGTTTTGTAAAATTCTTGATGTTTTAATTATACTGTTTTTGATCCCTCTGTATTGGATCACTGTGTTGGTAGGGCCTGTTTTCAAACCATGACTCATCTTTATTCTTTACTGAATTAATTCTTCGTGCATCTGAGTATTATAAACCAAACCAGCGCTTGTTAAAATGTCTCAGTATCTGACAGCTGTGAGTTCTGACAAAGTTATTTTCTTTTTGGAAAAAAGAGCTAAGTATTAAGATTAGTATTAACTATTAGAGACACTTAAGAATACCAGAATACAATCTCTATTTTTCAGGTTCTGTATCTATGCAACCATTCCCCTTCAGCATAGTCTGGCTCTTCCTTTGGTTTGCACATCTTGCCCAATTCTACATCTTTGTCTCCTTGGTTGTTTTCTGTTCTTGTCAATTCATGAATCAAATCTCATTTTTGAACGATCTTTTCTGTTTTCAGATACATGTCCGTTACACGGTTCTTTGTAATGTTCTTCAGCCCTTTTTGTAATAGATCATGAAGGACGTTTTATTAGTTGTCTGCTTTCCTTTATGATCTTTTTTTTGATGTGCTGTTTCCATTTTCTCTCTCTTCTTCTGTCCAGCCATAAGACTCTTATCTCCCTTTTTTCAAACTGAGACTTCTCTTTTTTGCACTAAGTGGTATCAAACTCTTTATAAGCTGCTTAAATGAGAAGGAGGGCTGGTGACAGCATCTATTCATGCAACTTGTTTCTGTGCTCTTACACTACTGCTTGCTTAAGTACTGTGCACTGACCTGTGTGACTTTCCTGAAACTTTAAGTTCTTGTGGCATAGCCTATGTGAATTGGCAATTCTCTCAAATTTGCACTTAAACTTCCCCGCTTAAGGACACTTGACTCTTTTAAACTGTTACTAGACTGTTCTATGAAATAGAGCTGCATCAGCTTTATTTTTCTTCTAGGCCCTCTGAGATCCATTTAAAAATACCTGTGCAGCCATTCCCATAACCTTAACCTTTGCAGTCAACACATTACTGCATAAGCTGTTAAAATGTAAAAACTTAGGAAAATCAGTTGGTGGAGAGAGATCCATTGGTCACATTGTTCTTGAGTGTTTGTAACCTATTTCCGTGAATAGGGAATTATATTCACTGTAATACATAGTATAATCTTTAATACTAAGTAGTATAGTACTATTACATGGTGTAGTATAATCTGTTACCTTCATTTCTTACATTATAGAACGTATCTTTGCTATTTCTTTTTGCTCTCCAAATACCACTTGCAGTAGTACAGTGAATCCGTTATGTCTAAACCACCACGAAAAATGAAGCCTTTACAGCTGATTTTCTGATAGCAATATCCCGTTCTTCATTTGCACAGTTCATATAACTGCTTATGGCAAGGGATCTTTACTTTGGGAACAAACAGGTTAATTCATATGTTCGTCTGCTGTCAGAGGATAACATGCACCACTTAATTTCCAGCGAGGTTCTCATCTTTCATATTTGCCTCAGTCTAATACACCCCTCAGATATGTCTGATTAGTCACAAGCAGGCCCGTAGCACTTTTTTGCTGGAAGATTTGTTTTCTCTGCTGGGAGTTCTCTGACTGCTCTAGCTCACTTTCTGCTTTTGGAAAATCCTCTGCAAAGAGAAGTATTATTACTCCTTTCTAATGCTCATAGCTTTGAGTATTAGTAGTGTGAAACTGATCTAATGATTATCAGTTTTCTTGCTGCCTGCTAAGAGATGCAGCTTTCAGTGTTATCTCTAACCTTGGTACAAGCAAACTAAGGAAGTTCAGAAACTTCAGAAGACTGGACCACTGTTAACTTTGCTCTTTTTTTTGTATTTGTATTGTCACAAGTCATATTTTTAAGAGGTAGAATTTTTGGTTCTACAGATACTGAAAATGTTTACCTTTAGCCTTTTCAAAATTATTCCAAAAATAAGTTTAAATTGCCAAGCATAGTAATAAATAACAGTGATTTCCACAACATACTAGAGCACGTTTAAAAACAATGCAGAGGAAGGAAAACCTACCTTTACACTTCTCATTGATCCAGTGACAAGACAGTTTGGTTGGAAGTACTATAGAGAATATAATTATATTATCTGTATAATTTTTTTCCTATTTCTGTTAACTTTGGGGGGAGGTATTGAAATACCAATTAACTTGGCAGAGTTTTTGCTCAGATTGCTCTTGAGAGCTGTTTGCTAAAGCTCCCTAGCTTTTTCTTGTTTTATAGTACCTGAAGTGCTGAGAATTAAATTGGCATAATTGAAAGCAGCCTCATGAGAGTATCTATATGGAGCAAATTATAGTTCAATATGGCTTTGGGTCAAATTAATATCTTTTTATAAAGTAACTCTTCTGTTCCTATTTCTATGTAGGTCAGCCAGTGATTAATTCTCAGTTTTGTTGGACCGCTGTTTTATGGCTGTGTGTTGAAGTGGAAGCTTTGAGCACTATCTGTTTTCTGGGAAGGTACTTCGGACAAAAACTTTTCTCTCCAAATTGTTACAGAGAAAGGGAGAAACTGAAAGAGCTTTAAGTGCCTACTAAATATTTTACCTGCAAAACTGGTGTTTTGACTCTTCTGGTAGTTTCGTGTTTCATTATTTGACAGACTGTAAGATGCTAGATAATGGCTTAAGTGTGACCTGGTTTTTATTACCAGTGAAAACTGTGCAACTTCTGTCCTAGTCCCTGTAGGTTTTCAGTGGTGCTTGCATACTTTGGCTTAATGTTGAATTAATTTTTGTTTCCTTTGCTGTACAGGTTACTTAATTCTTCCAAATCTGAAGTAGTTATTCATTCACACAAGCGCACGCAATTTACTGTTTGCAGTTGCTTGGGTTTTCTCTGTTCGTATTCACCAATGAAGAGAAAACATTCCTTTTTATTAATCGAAGACTTAAACCAAAGAAGATTATAAATGGCTGTTAATAGCCAATTTATATCCACTAATGTCCCTAAGAATGAGATCAGCATGATATGCTTTGTTTTTTGTTTCCTTTTTTTATTATCCCCTCAAGTGTAAGTTGTCTTTGCTTTGGAAGGAATTTTTTGATCTATTTGTTGCCCTGCTGTCATTTCTTTAAGATGTTAACCCTTAACTCTGAAAATCCTATGATACTTTAGTCACTTGTTACAATCTTCAATCACATTTTTTTGCTTTCTTCCATGACGTTAAAAATAAGCTTCTGCACGTTTTAAAAAAGAAAAAATTACCTTCCTTGAGCTGCTCTATAAAACTCTTCAACACAACTTTTGTTGCGCATAAAGATCTATGTAGTTTTTAAATGTATGTCATTGACGTGTCTGTTTCTGTGTCTTTTACCTGGTTTTGTACTTGGATTGCAACTTTTCTGGTTGGGCAGTGTGGTCTTGTTTTTGTTTTCACTGGCATGTAGCACAAGGTATCTTTGTCCTTGTAAGGGCAGTGTCTTGGGGTGGGTTGGTTGTGCAACTTTATTGCATTTATCTTTTAAGTCCCCCCAAAAGGCTGCTGTCCTGTCTTTAGCTGTGGGCATGGAATGAACTTCAGTGAAGAGCCTTGTGGACTTGTTCCCTGTGTTTCTATGATAGCATTCCTAAATAGAAAGGATTGTTAACACTGTTCTCCGTCGGTACAGTTTTTCTGACTCTGACCACTTCTTTTAGAGCTACTGAGAATGTCTGAGTAAGGCTTATGCAGTTATAGTGGGGGCTGGGGTGCTGTTCTGATGCTGACTTTTTTGGACCCTGTCTCAAGACTTTTTGGTGAATGTGTCTGAAAGAATGGTTAATGCCAGGTTTCTGAATGTGGGTATATATCCTCATCTAAAGTATTAGTTTGGAGTATAACCACTCAACAGTTTTTTGGACAGTGCGAATCTGATTTATTTTGTATTTTGAAAACAGAAGGTGTTACTTGTGAAAAATCATTAATATATTTGAGACCGTGTCTTGCTCGTCACTAGCAATTGCCTCTGTTTGCCAAGAGTTTTCAGGCCTTCTAATGGCTTTTACAGTGGTCAGTCGGGGAGAACCAGGGGCAACATGCCAAGCTCTTCTGGATTTTGGGCTTGAACTTGTGTGCCTGGAAGTTCTCTGCTGTTCCCAGCTATACTAGTAAACCTAGTAAGAAGTTTCATGGGTGAAACCAGTATGTTAACGTAAGCAGAGCAATTAAATTAGCGTCTTGTAAATTGTTTATGCCTTATCCAGAAGCTATGGAGGACCAACCTGTCTTACTCCAAAGACTTCCTGATGCGAACTCTTAATTGCATCAGAACTTTGATGTAGTGGTGACAGAACCTTATTGTTCCCCTACAGAAGGCTGAGTTGCTTCAGCATCTTTCTGGGAAACTCTGCTGCCCTTGGCTTTTGGAGAGTTCATTATTTATGTACTGAAAATTACAGGGTTTTGAGAATTTTCAAGACTGATGCAAGCTTTTAGAAATGTTAGCTTTGAAGTGATTGTGAAGTAGACTGGGTCATTTCCTCTAAAGAGTAGTAGCTGGAAATTGCCAAAAGTGAAATAGTCTGATGGCTTGCAGGGCATTATACCTTAGCTCATACAGTTATCACTTCTGTTCCTGTCAGCATTTTTCTCTCAAGCTTTATTTGCAGGTCACTGTACTTATGCGGGTGTTTGCCATGACAGATCCTGCTATTTTGTATGGGAGTTTGTGGTTTCTCATGCATATGAGGTTTTGCTCTTCTTTAAATAACAAGGATTATTTATTACTTTTCCTAACATGTCGTGCAATCTTGCCTCTACCTTATCTTGTTTTAAAAAGAGCAGTATGTTTGTCTCCAGTGCTGCTAATCATCTCTGTACCTGATATCTTACAAATGCTTACAGGGAGTTCATCAAATAGAACAGAAAACTTAAATACTCGAACACATTACAGATGCAACAATCGAGTTATATTAAGTTTAAAGCAACCCAGTTATCCTCGAGGGTTTTATGTCTACATTAGAGCTGCATAAGACTTGTAGGGGTAGACACTTATCCAGTGAATGGTATTATTGATGCTAACTGTACCTTCAGACCTGACGGATCCTTCTTACCTACAAATTTAGGAAAAGGACTTGGCAGTAAAACTGTTCTGTCGTTGATCATGCTTTCTGCTTAAGCAATTTTGCGAACTGTTCTCTCTCATTTCTACTGGGTCCTTATGTATTGGTCTGTCTTAAGTGACAGTTTTTTTTCTTGGAGATGCCTTTAGCTTATCTGCAGATGAGTATCGTGTGCGCATGTCTAGGTATGTGATTAATCAAGTACTTTATTTTACCTTCAACATCATCAAAGCTTAGATTATTTTTTTGCTGAAAGCTGTGCAGTTGTAATAGGGTTTGGATTGTAAAACCTGTGGCATCTATGTATATGAATATAAATCATAGCCCCTGCTATAATTGGACTACGTTTAGATTGCTTTATGGTCCTGAACATTTCAAATTCAAAACATTCAAATAGAAAAAAACGCTTGTTTTAAATTCTAATATATATACTTTATATTTCTGTCTTTCCTAAGACATTAATAAAGCAAAAGGACACCTTAAAGATAAAGGTTGAACTTCTGTAACTATGCTCTTGATTCCTTTAGTTTTCCTGTCTGGTAGAGGTTTTGGCTACAGTAGCTGTCTCTAATATCGGGTTCACTTTTTGCTTCATTGGTTTAGGGCTTCCCTGTGATATCCTAGAATAGCTACTTGCCTGTGATGGCCTTAAGCCATTAATATCTCATTTTGGAGGAGACCCCTGGACAGCGTAGGATTTAAGGCGTAGCAGAAGTGACTGGCCAACTGCCAGCCAGAGGACAAGTGGCTTCCCCTAAAATGACTGACAGCTTGAGCGCAGCCATGGCTGGATTAGGTGGTGACTAAGGAGTAAACTGCAGGCTTTTCCTGGGACTTGGGCAGCCTTCCTTGCCTCCTGCACCTTGGAGTGGGGGTGTGTGTGTTGGAACCTGATGTACAAACAAGAGGGCAGAATCTTCTAAAGAATCATCGCCTTTTTTATAGTGAACAAGTTGAATAAATGTATCCAAAGTAAGTTTTTCATAGTATGACTTGTTCTTTTTTAAATGTGTCAAAGTGAACTCTAACACCTCTTTTGCGTTGTTGCAAAGAACAAGAATGCCAGAATGCTGTAACAGCTTTAACCTGACTTGATCCCTACAGTAATCCCAAATCCGGCAATCCCCTTTGCCTTGGTTCATTATCTCTGATGTCCGCAATTTAAATGCCGTGTTCAAGAATTAGGTATTAATCTTTTTTTGAGTTCCTTCAGTACTGAAGGTCACTGTTTTCTTTAGAGGCAGGATTAATGAATTTAGGCTACTTTGTGGATAACACATTTAAAACTTGAAATCTTCTCCTTCCAAAGGTAAGCTGAAACAAGCTGCATTTTTTCCTAGCAGTGCCCTTTTTTGACTACAAAATGTTTGTGAGACTTTCTTGATATTTGCTGTTGGTTAGCACTCAGATGAGATGCTGAGTTAGCAACAGCTGTAAGACCTGTCCCTTGTAACTTTGTAATTGTTTCACCTTTGAGTTAAGATGATGGAAAACTGAGAGCAGAAAGTTCAGTGGAAGGTTTATCAGAATTCTGATAAAGCAGCTAAACTGAAAGTGTTGAGTGAAATAATACCACAGCTACAAGGAATGATGGTTACACTTGTCAGTGGGTATTCAGGAGGCCACAGTTGATGCTGTAGTCCCAGAATGGAGTCAGTAGCAAAAGATGAAGGTGGAATGCAAGAGTACATTTTTTTTATCCCAAATGAAATGCCTCCATTTTCTCTCTCTTTTAGATTGGTGTGTGGGGGGGTATTAGATTCTAAAGTATTTGACGTGTTAGTTCTTATTTGGGCTGTTAAAAATATACTTAACAGTTTTTTCAACTATTGTAGAATCAATATTTGGAGAATATTTCTGTTATTTGAATAAAAAGTAAAGGAGAATGCCTTGGCAAATTTAAAGTTGGAAAATGTGTACTTTTTTTGCATTAAGATGTTAGAATTATATGATAGCGGTTTTCAGTTTCTTTGCTTTTCTTTCTGTGGGACACACTTGGTTTAGTGTCCTTAACGTAAGAAGCTTCAAGAACTTGGGCTGTAGCTGAGTCAAAGAAATTAAAACCATTAGAGAAATTCGTAAATAAAATAAATTCTTGTACTAGAACAAATAACCTTTCTGTAACTTTTTTCTTATTTTTCATTGGATTTTCCTAATGGACAGCAGTCATAGTTGAGAAGGCAAATGCATCCCAAAAGCACTTGTTGGAGTAACTTAAAAGGAAATCACTGTTCAAGTCTGTTCTTTGTTTTTTAACACTTATGGTACATCCTAAAACTTGATTGGTTTTAAATCCATTCCTTAACTCTGTATATCTCAGGAACTCTTCCTTTTGTGACATCTCATAGGAACGGCTAACTATGTATTGACCATAATTCTTGGTATTTAACTTCATAGTTTATTTCTTTAAATGTGGCTTATGTTCAGAGGTCCAGGATAAAATAACTCTTTAATCCATTGCTGTAATACACACCTTATTTCTGCTTTATTAAAGAATAAAGAAACAAATGATGGATGCTAGTCTGTAAAAATATTGTTTATTTTGCTAACAAAACTTTGCAAGATTTATTTTGGAAAGACCACGTTCTGTTTCTTTCATGACTGACACCATTCTGTGAATTCAATATTTGATGGCAACTCCAGCTGTTGGGTTTTTGTTAGTAATAATAATAAATCTCAATTTTCATGGAAGCTTTACCCAGAGAAGAGCAGTAAAGCGCAATTCTAAAGTATCAAATGAATGCTGGAGTCCTTTACTGTCACACTTGGGGTCTGTGCTACCTACCTGGTAGCGTTCCTGCTGCTTTTATGTTTTTCTTCATTGTCTTTCTCCTCACCCACCCAAGTTATTTTTCTGTAATTCCTTGCTTGTCTGGATACCCTGTAAGAATTCATTTTTTGTACTTCCTTGCTGTTTAATTCCTTCTGTTACTCCTGTGGATAACTAAATGTTCATGCCAAAGTGTAACATAGAGGCTGGATTTGACAGTCCAAATGCCAGAAGAGAAATGAGATGGCTTCCAACTTCAGGTACTGTGTTGGACTTCTGGACAGACAAGATGATTGCTATGAAATATGTGGAGCGACTCTTCCACAACTTTGAGCACAAAAATGAGTGGGGCATAAGCAGAGCTGAGGCTCTGAAAATACCAATTCTTGTTGAAAGTTCCATAAGTCATGTTCTGAGTTGGATTCAGCTTGGAGGTAATGCATCCTAAACTTCTGTCATACTTAGTTCCATGATTAGAGGGGTGAGGTGTCAGGCATTTTTATGCATTTCTTTAATTCTTTCTGTGGGTCAGAATCTTAGAAATTAGGTTGAGAATTAGGGGCAAACAGTGAAACTGTCACCGCTCTTGAGTTGCTCCAACTTCCACATGTCTTGTTAAGCCATTTGATTTCTTGGCTTCACTTAATTCTTTTGCATCACAACATCTAACTCAGCATTATTATGGCTGTAAAAGAACCTCATGAATGGGATGAATGTATTCTTTCAATATTCAAGGAGAAGTCTTGTGCTAGAGAGCTTCTAATTCTGAGAGCTAGTGTTTGGAGGAGTTGCACTCTGTGCCTGGCATACTTTCATGGAAAGCAAGTACTTTGTTTTTATGTGAAGCCAGTACTATGTAGCAGTGACCAAGTTATATTAACCGTTAATTTCTAAATTTTGGCAGTTAGTCTGCCCTATTATCAGCTCTTAATTTGCATATAGTCGTTGTTTTCCTGTAACTATGCTGTCATATCCCAATTTTAAGCAGATTTTTTTACTCTTAGTTGCTGCAATGAAAAGCTTAAAAGGTGGCTTAACTACCAAGTCAAACACAAATACTGGATTTGCTAGTAATCTTATCTGACATCTTATTTAAGAGTTTGCTTGTGATAATAACTAAGATGTTTTTCTTGATTTATTGTTTTTTTTCTGGTATTACAGGCTTCTCTCAGGCTAAGACACAACTTCTTTATATTGAGTAATTTTTTTAAAGAAACAAACAAAAAACAATTCGTCAATTAGATTTAACCAAAAAGTATATTTTCGCTGTTTCTGAATGGGGTGGATGTGGAGATGTTCTTGCTTTTTCCAGTTGTACCTTATTCCTCCTTTTCTTTCTTTAAGCCATAGTTGTTGGGGTGTCTACGGAAACTTTGGGCATGTCTTTCCTCAGTGCTCTGGCAAACTCCTTGTAGGCTTTAATTGCTCCAGTAAGTCACGTATGAAATGTACAAATTACAGTAGGTGAGATCTTGCATATTTTTCTGACCATGAATTCAGATACTTGAATATTCAATGTGGCTTGAAGCCTCCAGGGCTTTGTCTGAAACTCATTTTAAGAAATGTTTTAACCACTGTGGATGTGTCTGTGTGGCATGTTCTATTCATACAAAAGTTTTTGCAGCCTTGATAACAAACACCGTCCTTCTTAAATTACTTGCCGATTTGCCTGTTGGTTGTTGATGAAGCATAAGCCAACCTACATGACAGCCAAAACTCTAGTAACTTGTTGAATAATGGTCATTAAAAAAACAAAACCAAACCAGTTTTCACCAAGCTGGCAATTCTTCATTGTTAAAGCTTTGAAAACAGCAGTATATGGAAAAGGAGCTCGGAGAAGGAGGAGGAGGAGGAAGAATTCTCTGCAACAGGTAATTTTCATTAATCATTAATTTTGGTGGTATGGAGAATAAGGAGAAAAGATAGAGAAGCACTTTGCACGTTTGAGGAGGGGGAGTTTTTTGAGTAGGCTCTTTTTAAATGCTGAGTATAAGCCTGTGCTGTCTTACCATTCCCATTCCTCTTGTTGTAGTAGTACATGATGGAAACCAGCTTTTTGTGTAGTTTGAGAATTGAAATGAATTACCTTGATTAAACCCTAGTTCTGACCCCCAGCTGACATGGCTTGGTTAACTGTTTCATTTGCACACTGTAGTTTGTTTCTTGTGATAACAATTATAATTAGTAATTTAGAAGATGCAGGAGCAAATGAAGTAAGTGCACTGTATAGCATGTTGACAACAGCCCATGATGCGCCCATGCATCAAAAAGACGAATGCAGAAACACTAATAATGGTCTGTTTCTGTGGGAGGCTTTGGTACACAGGTATAACAGCCAACTGCAGGTTCAAGGCAGTTTGCATGGTTAAGGCCATTTACAACAAGGATGAGCTATTGCACTCATACTTTGCTGCAGAAATCATAGCAAATCTCAGACAGCTACTCCTATGCATGTACTTAACTAATCTTCAGAGACCACTCTTGACGCTTACTGAATTCATTCATGGTCTGGCTATGGAAACAAAAGCTTTGAAACAGCCTAACTTCTTACCTGTTCCAGGTGTTCATTTGTATTTGTAGTCGCTCATGCATAACCTTTTGAGGACTGAATTTGGGATGAGGCATAAGCTGACATTGTGGCTTGCTGGCATGTAAACACATTTAGGTCTGCTTTTATAAAAGCAGAAAATTACTTGAAGGCTGACACTTATACTTAACCCTCTGAATAATTTAGAAAAAGGTGTGCAGACAAGTAACATACAATCAAACATCTAGAAATGTTGTTAATGTATGCAGAACAGTTTTGCAATTTTAATGTCTTACTGTGTACAAGCTTTTTTGTTTGTGTAAACAACTTCAGCTGTGAAGTGTAGATTCTGATGTTTGTTTTGCTAAGTGCAATTTTCCTTTTTTTTTTTTTGTCCACAGCTCTTAATGTCTTTCACTAAGAGGAAACTTTTGTCAAGATAGTGACCCTTAACTAGCCTACCTTGGAGGAGCACGTACAAAACTGATCTCAAGAAGAGAGAATTATTAGTATTTGAAGTAACTGCTGAAGAAAGAGAAATCAAGAAACATGTTTTTTTATGGATAATTTACAGGAGAAATAACGACTAAAGGCCATTAATAGGTTATCCTTAATCAGTGAAAAGGCACAGCTGCCAAAAGGAGAAAGATTAGTAGAGAATATCATTGCAAAGAACACTTTTTTTCTTAAACAAGCAAACTACATGTCATATGAACTTCTGAAATTACTTTTGTGGTGTGTTTTGATTTATATCTAGTGAACTGATATTTCTGCAGCATTCAGAATTTGATCAGCCTTCTGTTATTAGACTCTGGACTGTTCCTTGATTGGTAATTCTTTTGGTCTAAAAGTCATGATTTTGCTGGTTAACCAGGAAATAACTTGTAGGGATCTAAGAGCATTCAAGAAAGTCTCAGGACTATTTCAGAAGGATAAGGCTATTAAAAATATCAGTCATGTTCCAGCCGCTTGTTTTAATCATGTAACTCAAGACAAAAGAGTTGACCTCCAGCAGTACGGTAGTGATACCCAGATACAACTGAGGAAAGCATGTTTTATACTAGGTGTGGGTGCCAAATAAATCTGTTGTGGAGTGTTGATGCTGTACAAGCTGCATGTCTTCAAGAAACCATGTGTCACTCGTTTCTAAATATGCTAATATGGTGTACATGACAGGATACTCACTTATGTGAGGTATGCTAAATATATATCTGGCAGGAAATACTAATATTATAATGATTTTTTTTTAAGTTGGCAATCTTAGAGTTTTGCCAGAACCTTGTTACACACATTACTATACATGTATCATTTCATCAGGGAGTAAATGACAGATGCTGTTTGAAGATTTTACAGTAACTTTTGTCTTTATAAATGAGTATCATCTTAAAATTTTATAAAATAAAGTCAATGCAGTGTTCATTTGCTGAATAAAGTTTATAATTTTACTTTTGTGATAACTGACAAACTTTCTGTTAGTACATGCTATCTAAGTAATACTTTCCAGCATTCTTTAGAATACTACCTGGTGTTAAATCTTAACTCCTTGCGGTAAAACTGTACCAATGACAATGTGCACCCATTTTTTTTCCTTAAAGGGCTCATTTGATACTTCTCGAAGTCTTGTAGCTGTGCTTACTTGCCTGCTTTATTTAAGTCATTAATGTGGGTGTTGCTGTAGGCCTTCATCTTACCCACTACCTATCTGTCATTCAATGGCAAGAAAATATTCAACCTATTTTAGCACTTTTGTTTCAGGGTTTTTATTTCATTTCATACTGTCTGTGCACATACTGATTGTATCTGGAGACAAATAAGTGACCTTTTTTTTTTTTAAATGCTGTTCAAATTACAATGAAAAATGCCAGCTCCCAAGACCAAATCATTAAACTCTCATCTATGAGGAACAAGCCTTTGGAATATAGGAAAATCTTTGTTTGTCCAGGTCACAGGTGTACAAACAGGAATCTCAACCTTGGCATGAGTAGGTCGAGCCTTTACTCTTGCCAAAAAAAAGTTTTAATAAACGTAATGGATTTTTGTATTCTTCTGTGAAAATGAACACTCAGCACATCAAAAACAGGTAACTACTTTTTCTTAAATACCCTATTTAAATACAAGTATTGAATAGTCATGTATTTCTTGCACTGTCACTTACTAGATTGTTCTGATTTTTCATAGAGATCCAAGTTCCAGTCCTGGATAGGTAAGTATTCCTAACATTTCTTGTTAGCATTAACTTTTTCACAGAAAAACTAAGATGAAGTTTATTCACTTGTTTCTCTACTCTCCAAACATTTTGTAGTCTACTTCATGTAGATAACTTGATTATGGTTTAGTATGTGCATCTAGATGCATAGTAAGACTGCTTATAAAAATTATACATAGTTCATTAACAGAAGAAAGTTACTCCCATTTCCTTCTCAATTTTCAGAAGCATTTTGTGCTGCTTCAGCCAGATTGATTTCAGTGGCCTGCACTAGAAATTAACTTTGTCCCAACATCTCACTGAGTATATGAGTTCCCAGAACAGTCTTTTAATGTAGTTCTGATTGTGTATTTGTATGTGTATGTGCGTAAGTGCACTGGTTTTAATTCAACTTTCTCCTTTAATTTGCAGCCTTCCAGTCTGGTGTTTTTCTTGCCTCTTCATGGCCTCGTGTCTTAAGAGCAGCCTAGCTGGATCCCCTGGTTCCCGTTTCTTCCTGTTTCAAAATTCTGCTTTCCCCACATTTTAAATCCCATACCTTTTTATATTCATATATGTACACTAGGCTTTTACTACTTGTTTTGGTCTTCACTGGTTTTCTAAGACTTTGGTTGGGTTCCATCCAAGTATTTCCATGTGGCACTGTTCTCCTTGATTCCCAGCTGCAGCGAAAGAAGTTTCTCTTGCAGAATATCTCAGTCATGGTTTTTAGGTTTTAGGGACCTGACTGTTCCTGTCTGTTGCTATTCTGCTACTTGACTTGCTGTAAGTAGACGTTGGGGAAGATGTTAGGGCTCTCTTTCGTTAGTCTACTTATAAAGCAAGTGTATTATTAACTTTTTTCTTAAAGAAGCAAGAGAATTTGTGGATTGTGAGGGATAAGGATACTGAATGTGTGTTCTGGAGGTAAAAAAAAGAAAAAAAGCAAACAACACCCACACCCCAACACATCTCTTCTCAGACATGTTTAGATTCATGAGATGTTTGTTCTGCCCCTTTCTGTCCTTATTAGGAAACGCAGTCGCATGCTTCCAGGCTAAATGTAGTTCTTCTCTTTTTTCTTCTGTCAAGTTATTTGTGTACAATTTGCATAATTTTAAGGACTCTTTATGTGCCAGTGCTCAGCTGTGGAATCCCTTACACATCCACACCATAAGAGAACCAACCACTTGTGAATAGAATGTGTTACATACTCATCTTAAATATGTTTTGTTTTCTTCTGTAAAACACTCCCTCAGAAATAATTTTTGAGAAGGTTTGGTTGTGAATCTCTTCAGTTATCTGGTCACTTCTTTGACTGAATCCAAATAAATATTAAGCATGTGTGTGTTGTGATCTTCTCTGTCTCAAACTAAAGCATTTGAGGGAAAAATACTAGCGTTTATTTCTAGTGCCTTTTGGAGTTCATGTTATGGTAGTTGCAGTTTTCTCTTTTTTAAGTTCTGTATGTTTCTGTATGATCTGCTTAAGTTCAAAGTGACTGCACCCCCATAAAGTTTTAATTTTTCTTGTTATGACTATTGCACAGCAAGGATTTAAAATCTTAAGGCTAAACTTTCCATTCAGGTATAATGCAGGACATATTAAGATAGTATTTTACAAAAACTATTTAAATCTGAAGTTAATTTCTGGACACGTAAACCATACTTTCCCATCATTCTTTCAGTGTGAATCTTCTGGGGAGGGGGAGAATGTATGCTGGGATTTTCTTTTGCTGATTGAGTAAACTTTGTCATGGTAATTCATAAGGACATGCCTGTTTTTGTTTTTAAAATAAAATGGTAAAGCAGCTTTTGTGTGTGTGAAATCTTGAAATTAATTTAAATACCATCTTAGCTTGAAAAATAGCATTTGTATAATTTATAAGTAATTGGTGATGTCAGTTTTGGTTTTTACAATATAGGATTGAAGTTACTAATCCATATCATGTGGACTGCTGGTATTTTCATGGGAACTTTCATCAGAGGAGATCTCTGTGGTTTTATATTACTTTGTATGTTTTGGTAACAGAAGTGTCCAAATAAAATACTGTAGTTGGTTGTTGGGTTTAAAAAAAAAAAAAAATATATATATATTTAAACTACTGGATAATTTGTATTACCCAAGATCTTTACTGTGCTGAAACCTGAAATAGTTCCTCTAAGCTAACTTGGGAATAATTGAGGCATTGTTCTTTTTTGTGTTTCAGGGAAATGAGGCAAGCTACCCTTTGGAAATGTGCTCGCACTGTAAGTTTTTTTTTTTTTTTAATCACTACATTATATTCTTAGAGGTTAATCTTATTTGTGTACAACTTTTCACACATGAATTTACTGAATTTGCTGCTTGAAAAGTTACACAGCTTGTGTAGTAACCAAAAAAAATAAAAGCGAAAGATTGCCTTTGAAAAATTTAGGCTTTTGCTGTTGGACTGATTTTTTTTTTTCAATTTTTCCATTAAAACTGTCAAGTTTGTTTCATATTTTGGTGTCTACAGTGAAGTGTTAACTGGTAGTTCAACCAGTCAGGCTTTTCCATCAGTCCCAGTGCCAGTTCCTTGGGGATGCAGAACAGCTTGTGCTGCAGTACGTGCTATCTCAGGAGCTAAGTATATTGCCTACGCTGTCTTGGCACCCTTGGAGAAAGAGAGGTTGAGGCTGAAAGAGGATTTTTTTTTTTCTTTCCTTCCTGTGTATGCTCGCAGCCAGGCATTTAGGTGAGAAGCCACTTAAGTTGGTGTTACTTGCTTTTGGCCAGGTGAACATAAAATTCATTGCTCTGTCTCATGAGGTTAGGCTACTCTGTAAAAAATACCGAAGTATTTCTTGCCTAAAGCTGCCCAGATAAAGGGTTATCTTGTGAAGTGTCCTGGTAGTGTTATGCTGAATGTAATTATTTTTAGCTGTTTTTTTCCTTGACCATTTTAATTCAGCACTAAATCATGCATAGACCTGTGCATGTGTGTATGGACTGCTTAATAGAATTACCATTCTTTGGCTAATCAGTTCTTGTTTTTAAATAGGATAATAAACTCTTCAAAATAGGAATTGTCTTCTAGACTGCTTTCACAAAGCTAGTCATACCTGAACTCCAAAGTCAAACAGTAATGTAAAATAAGTAAATGCAGAGGAATCTTTTTCTAAATATGTTTTTCAGAGAGATGAGGCTTTTGCTAATAATTTGCAAGTCCTCTATGCTTAGTGTATATCCACATTGATTAGTGATCAGGTAGCAAAGACTTGCACCTGAGGAACATCTTATTTCACTAAAGCACTATGTTGTTGTGTTATGCTCTCAATATATATTTTGTTAAATACAAATATGTGAGTAGAATTTCATAGGTGATGAAGACATTAGCAGTCTTTTTCTGAATCATATATCTGCTGTTATGCTATTGTTCCACTGGTCAGGCTTTCCTTAGGAACAAGTTGGCCTCTGAAGATATTTTTTTTTTCCCTAGTTATTATCTCTGCCTGAGTTGTAAGCAGCAAGTTGCTATTCTAAACTTTTGATTCTAGGACAAGCTGTATTTATTTGTAGTTACTATTGGCCTAAAGGTTCATTGCTGAGCTTGTTTATACCCTTTTATTGCAGAGAAGAAGACTTCTGTGTTATATTCTGTGGTTAAACTGTATTTTGAGGATATCGTGTAAATCTGAGGTTTTGCATGATTAAAGCTTTTTCTGCTCTGGACCTTGTCAGGGTAGAGAGTGTGTCACTGCTTGTCAGGGCAACATAACTACAAACTGTAGGGAAGATGTAGTTATCATAGATGTCCCTCTTGTTTGTGACTGATCTCTGGAACGATTGCACTGTGCTTCAAGATTCTGCATGTATGAATAATGTGAAAGATCTAGGTTTTTTTTTTTTTTTTTGGTGGTGGGTGTCACAGAAATGTGTACAGCAGCACATCTGTGAATGACTCCATTACATAGGTATTCACTTTGTTCTTCAAATATTACATGTTCGTGCTGCTTCCAAGTAGCTGTCAATCGACAGGACAAAAGCTTTTCAGAGAAGACTGGACAATGTCTTTAAAGATCATTTGATAAGGATTTTTGAATGGTTAGACTTCTGGGCAACTGACAGCAGTAATGAATTTATGCTGTCTTCACCGTGGCATTGGGTCATAACCCCTGCCTGGCACTGCAGTCACTGCTATCTGGCTGTCTCATTTTATAAGAATAATTTTGTTTTAAAGTTTGCAGTAACAAAGTGAATTCAGGATACTGTGCAGAGGATGCACACCATTAATTCAACAATATTTCATTTTTTCAATATTTCATAAAACTAACATCAACAATATTTCTTCTACTCTTTTTACTACCCTTCATTTTAAAACATTAATTTTTTTTAAGTGGGTGAATTAGCATTGTTGGATTCCCTGAAAACTGTGTTTTTTCTCAGCTGCGCTGTTTGAGAAATTACTGAAAATCTAGTGTTGTTTTACATGGCAAAAACTTGATGTCAGCAAAATGTCAAATTTATCCACAAGAAAAAATTATCATAGCAAAAAAAGCTGTGAAGAAAACAAGGTTTTATATGTATGTTTTGGTTTTAGGTTAAGGAGACTATTATCTCTTTTCTAACTTAGGAAATTGTAATTGACACATCTGAAGTCATGAAAAGGATTAGACCAGCTGCGTGTAAGCATATACAAGACAAGTGGTTGAATGTGTTCTCAAGGGCGTCATCTTTTTGAAATTTGATCTCCAAGACTGAAATGGCTGTCTTGGTTGCTACTCTGAAACATTATATTCGTGCATCAGACAAGGCTGTGGACAGACCTTCAGCAAAAGCTCTCAGCTCTATTTTATTTCGAGTTCTCTGCAGTCCATTCTTACGGAAAACGTATATATTTTTTTTAAATCTGGAAACATCTAAAATTTCAGAACACGTTTTCTTTACAGAAAGCTTTTTTTCTAGTGCTTTAAATGGATATTAAAGCATTAGTAAAGCATTTTTTACTGATATTAGAAAAAGTGGAATATAGGCTTTCTGAGACCATATTTTCTGGTCTGTTTTTGGTTAGTTATAACTTTGAGTCAGTATTTTAAGAGTATCTGAAAAGCCAATCTTTTAAATATATCTTTAAGCATGTAGATAAACACTTAGATTTCAGAAGTGCTCAGCACCTCTTTGCCGAGAGCTGTACAGCTTTTCTAAGGTTTGTGCACTGTGCAGATACCTGCATAAGTATTGTGTATTCTGCAGCAATGGATGTACAGCACTTCTGAATACACAAGCAATTATCCTGTTAAAATATCACTGAATCTAGTGGATTTTAAAGAGTTGTGTATTTTGAAGGTATTCTTTTACTTATAGCTTTCACATTAATAGCAAACTAACCACGCAGGTGCACTTTTACTTTGTCTGGAAGAAATAACACCAAAACAAATTTTCTGAAATAACTTTTTTCAAAGTAGAGTACATTGCAATTCAGATTTGTTTGTACTGAAGCTTCTTGAGTTGCCATTTGAATGCCTTTTATAATACTACTAGAGCATCAGTGATGTAAATAACAGCTTTGAAACTTTTTTTAAAAAAAAACATTATGGATCATCTTCTCTGCTGCTCTGTGTTGAGGAAAGGAGTGGTATATTCAATAGTATGTATCAACATATTAGAGAGTGTCCAGCTAGAAGATAAAGCTGCTGTATTAAAATGGAGATAGACGAAGCTATTTGCATGCCATTTCACGGAAGCATGTAGTTCTTACATTTTAACCTGATTCATCACATTTCTAGATGTATGCAAATGAGTTCAGAATATGAAGCAGGTATTGTTGCCTCTAGAATTTTAATACTTGGATGGAAGAGGAGTCTTGAAAATACTGATACTTCTTTAGTTAATACGTAAATGAAAGTCAAAATGGAGTATGAAATAAATAACTTTGTGCTTTAAAACTGAATAATTTGATGTTTTTACAGAGCTATGAGCAAAGCATTTTCAAGAAAATCACTTAACAGGTATTATTTCTAGCCAGTTAGTATCTTTTGTAAGCTCAGACATGAGTGATAAGCTGACGGGATACTTTTCTGCTTAAAAGCATGGGAAGCATAGAGCCTTACGTCAGCTGGCGAGTGGCGCACAAAAAAGGCTAACTTGAGTTCGAGGTTAGAGGAACGCTCCCTGCAGCCAGAGCTCAAGGAAGCTCAGACCACTGTGATGAGTCACAGGCAAACTCTGCCTCAAGTGATGTAAACAAAGCTTGATCCTCCTTATTTTGCTCAGTGATGTTATCACCCTGTTTACACTATTGTGGACTTGGACCTCCTTGCATTTCCTAGTGTTTTCATCTCTACCCTGGTCTCCTGAGCTTGAGTCTTGTAAAATTCTGCCTGCTACTGCCACCATCAGTCCTTCTGGCTCAAATACCTTCACTGTATCTGCATTATCCTGTGCCTTGCATTTCGGTAGAGCTTCAGGATGCTTGTGTGAGCATTAGGTTGCCTGTAAGGAGACCTTAAAGAAGAAGGAAAGAAGTAATTTTGTTCAGTCTCTGATAACTTAATTCAGTACTCTGGTCTTTAGTGATAGTTGTGTGAAATTCTAGGAAAGTCAGCCTGCTGCTGAATACTAAGGAAAAAGCAGCCTTGTAAGAAGGGAGCACATCCATCATAGATGAGGACTGTTGTATGTCCTCATGTATGTCGTATGTGTGTTTGTAGAGGAAGTCTGAACAAAGAATGAATAGGATAATACTGGAATTTTCTTTTACATGTTTGCTTTTTTTTTTCCTTAAAAGCCAACTAACCAAACAAGAAAATCTCTACATGGTTCAGCTGAGCCAGAGAATAGTCATGGGTGATGACTATAAACTGAAGGAAGAAAGGATAGGCAAAAACTCTTCAAATTTAAAATAAGGCTTATATTGTGAATGCATTTATCCCTTACTTTGTTATTTTATTATTTTATGATTTCTTTGAAAGCCATTTTGTGAAGACAAATATTTACTGAAATATGATTTTAAGTGTATAAGCTTTTTAATTTAGGCTTTTTAAAAAGGTAGGTGATGCAGTGTATTTAAGGAAAAAAATTGCTCTAATATGAAATTCTCAGTAAATTAAAATTATGAAACACTGATCTGCAGGTGCTGATTTTATCTATATGTTCATGAACAGCTTTTACGTTCATAAGCTATTAAAGGAAATTTTTCTATTTGCATAATTACTCTGATTTCCATGATTTTTTTTTCTCCTGGTATGCTCATCCATGGTGTATCTGCTGCCAGAAACAAAACTCTGGACAAAACAGACACTTGGCCAGCTTTTGGCAGAGATACTGATTTCGTTAATACTGTTCTTTGACCTCCCTGTCCCCGCACCCGTGCCCTGCCCCTCCCAAGGGTGGAACCTCCCTCAGCTTGCTAGTGCAGGCAAACCCTTTGTTTGAATCTGTCAAAGTTAGGAATGAGAAATTTGTAATACCCGTTTCTCACAGAAACTCATGATGATGGTAGAGCATGTGTTTTCAGTGTAGCATGGCTTGTTAGCACTGTGCTGTAGATCAGTCTCTGTTGAATGTCCTAGTAAAATGTACTTTTTGAATTTATATTGGTAGGTCCTGCTAAAAGATACAGACTAGCTTGAGATAAAACACCCTTCTAGTTTGCTTTCTTAGCACATCTTGTGGAAGATCTTCTCTATCTGTTGGAGCAGGCCAGTGTGGTGGCAGAACCGGTCCAGTATTTTTGTGTCACTTTTTTGTGTAATAATTGAGCGTAAAGCTGTGTAGCAGTGTTGGACTGACTTGTGTACGTGGTGATTAGCTCAACTTAGAGCAGGCTATTGACAGAACTCTGGGTTTCATTTTCAGTCTTTGCTTATACACTTAACGAGGAAAAATATTGTGGACTTTAGCTTCCAAATCAGGAAATGGACTAGAGTCATCATGAGATAGGACTTTACAGAATGCTGCTTTGGCATTCGGAGACAGCGATGCTGTGACTTCTGGTCTTCAGGCCTGGCTCAGACATCTATTTGTTTGCATCCTCATTTGGTAATTTTTTTTTTGTAGTTGTCTTCTGATATGTGGGGTTTTATAAATGTAATTTAATGTTTTGAAACTTGCAATTTATAATTTGTTAATTTGTGTGGCAGGGGAGGTGAGAGCAGGTATGTCAATGCTTCTTAATTTTTCTCTGTTGTGCTTTTGTGAAATTACAGAACTATAAAGTATTTCAGGTTGCTTAGGGAGCAATCTTTTTCAATTTTAGTCAGTGCTATGCTTTCTATTAAGATTGGAAGTGAGACTTCATTGATCTAGTAAGAGAAGGACAGTGTATTATATACACCATAGATAATACTTTCAATTTGCTTATATATTTTAAAGTGAAGTTAAATACTGTTAATAAATAAATACTGCATATGTCTTTATTGGTTGATTTGTAGACACTGATATCAAGAAATTTAATTGAAAGTTTGTTACTGCTTTGGTAGAGGATTGGGTCTCTGAATCTGCTACAATTTCCAAACATAAAACTCTGTATGTTGGCTGTCCTTGCATATCAGAAAGACTAAGTGCTATTTGTTTTTATCTTGCACTTCTACAAAAGCCTAGGAAGGTATTAATGTGATGTAAAATGGATCAGGTGGTACATATGTGTCTTGTAGAAGTTGAGAAACAATTAATTTTACTGTTGGAGCAAATGTGTTAAACATAGCTAAGAAATTTTGAGGAGATTGTTCATGTTAGGAAAGAAATTTGTATGGCAAGTTTGAAACCTTCAAGTGCTGCAAGATAAGTTTGCTGTGGTTTGCTGTATGCTAGCCACTTTCTAGTACTTCCTACAAACCACAGTTCCTCCTCCATACCCAAACATGGTGAGTAATTCGTGAACTAACTTTGGTCTCTTAAATCAAGCTGCTGATAGGAAATTTCTAGGTTGTTATGGAGAAGAATTTTCAAGCTTTTCAGCACTGACAGGGAGAGATTTTTTTTCGGAGTGTTTATGGGTTCACAGCTTTAGTCTACTCCTGGTGAAATCAGATGTGAAGTAGGGTACTAAGTATATGCTGTAACTAAGATTTGTTTCAAATTTGAAGAGAGGTGAAGCAGTACTGCTGCAGAACCGGAACCTGTTTTAATTTCTGGGACAGAAAATAGGTGTATGGAGATAATGGCTACATGTATGTCCGTATTTCCCATTTGAGATGGAGGAAAAAAGTTATCCTAGGTCTGTCTGGATGATGCGTGAGTAGGTGAGTGCTAGCTGGGTAGCAGCCAGACTGTTAACCTGCTTCACTTGGACTGTGTGCCAGGATGTCTCATTTGGTATACTGAAGCACTACTTTGGCTAATACATTTACTAATATAACTATCTTCCTAACTTACTATGTTAGTCTACTGTAAATTTAACGTTAGCTCCTTCTAAGGAAATTCAGTCTCTTTTTTTAGTTTCTTCATACCTGGTATTTGTAAGAACTGTCTGACTAAGAACTAGCTAAGCATCCTCAATCCTTTAAAATGTCGTGTCAGCATATGGTATTCAGTCACAAGGCTAACTGTACTATGGCTGGTGCAGGGAGGAAAAAAGGTAAGTTTTAATCAAAATAAAATGAAATGGCTTGTCTTTGTCTTCAGAGTTTGACAGTATCTTTATAATCTTCCATGCAGGTGTTCAATAATTTTAATACTGTAGGATAAATACTGGTCAGAAAGCTAGGGAGAAACATGCATTGGGTTTAACTGGCAAAGGGTTTATGGTGAAGCCTCTCTAAGAATAGGTGTTTTTTTTTTTTTTTTCCTTTCAGTTGATGCTGATGAGATTAAACGGCTAGGAAAGAGATTTAAGAAGCTCGATTTGGACAACTCTGGTTCTTTGAGCGTGGAGGAGTTCATGTCTTTACCTGAATTGCAACAGAACCCTTTAGTACAGCGAGTAATAGATATATTTGACACAGATGGCAATGGAGAAGTGGACTTCAAAGGTAAGATACAGTGCTTTGTGAAAAGTGGTGGCGTTTTATCAGAATTCCCGGAGCCTTGGAATTAAATTTTACTTCAGTTGAGAAAGGATGGGTGGAGAAAACTTGTTAATCAAAATAAGGTACTAATTCCTAGTGAAATCGAGTGCCAGTCAGCAAGATTCCCTGGCACATTAGGGCAGCACTCTTGCCTGAAATGCTTAAAAGAGCAAAGCCTTTAGTAATATGCTTTCCATGTCGTACTGATTTATGATTACCCATTAAGTATCTCTTACATGCACTAATTCAGACTTTCTGTTGTGGCGCTATCTGAAGTATGAAGAAACTATGAAAGAAAATGGGGTAGATTGTAAGTGATGTGTCTGTGCATGAGTTGTATGTACTTGTCCAAAACTTGCTATGAGATATCCGTTGAGGTATTTTAAAAATAGTTTTCTGAATTGTGAAAGTGGTCCACATTTTTCTGTTGATACTTCCTTTACAGGAGTCTTTTCTTATGATTTTGGGTAGACACTTTAGGTGAAAAACAAGAGTTTTGACTTGCATTCTTCCAAAGCTTTAGATTTATCTTAGATATTTCTGTTTAAAAGGACCAGCAGGTCAAAAATCTTCATTTCTACTTTGTTAAAGCAGTCTCTGACTCTTAGAAATGACAGTGTCTAACACGTGTTGAAGCTAATAGAGATCTCTTACAGCTGATGACTAGAAAAGGTTATTCAGGTATTTTTTGCTTTTTTTTTTAATTGGATAAAGTTAATCTCATTTATATTGACAGACTGACTTTTTAAATTGAATGCTAATGAATATGGAAAAAGCTGCTAATGCCAAAGATTTTGACTTTACAAATGCCCTCAAACTTCTGTAGGGAGAATTATAGCGTAACTGGAACGTTGAGTTTTTGTGACTTTTTCCTTTGTATCAGTTTCCAAAACTGTGTTGTGTTACTGTTCAAAATCCCCTTGTGAAAAACACACAGTGAGGAAAGACGGTGCTATATTGTGTGTGACATTGAGCTGTGATTAAAAAAATTACCAAGAGCTGTTTTTCTTGGGTGGGAACAGGAAGTTGTCAAAATCAGTTTTGTAAAGTGATGCTGTTGCAGGAAGTGGTAGTGAATTCTACTGTTGTCATCTGGCCAAGTTTGACTCATTTGATTTCTGTCTCAGGGAAGCTCAAAAGAAAAGGGAGATTACTAGTGTGAGGAAACCTCTATTGTTAAAAGACACGATTTTTTCTTAATCTGTCAGAAACATAATGGTTAAAAAATATATATATATCAGCCAAGTATTTTTGTTGAAAAATCACCCAGGGTTTGTTCACTTAATTTCACAAGACTTGCTGTAGCTGTAGTAGGTCTTTCAATCTAATGCTATATTGCTATACCCCTGTTTTCTTTCTGTACCATAGTTCAGCTTGCAGTTTTGCACTGTAGTCACTTTCACCATTCAAAGCTCTAGGAAGTCTAGTTATGGGAACTCATCCAGGCACATCACATCTCAGTGTTTTATTTTCTGGCAACTCAAGAGTTTGGGCTAATGACTTCATTGTTAAGCAATGTAAATTTTCTTTTTACCTTGTTCTTATGTAAAATTGTTTCACATGTGTTTTGGAGAAGTCTTCAGTTTCATGTAATGCTTGCCTTAAGTTAAGAAATGAATGTTGAAAGGAGATCTGTAATTCGAATCCCAACTGGAGTAGCTTTAGTAGAGATCTAGATGGAGTCTTACATGAGATTGTGATGAAAACATAGTTCAGAATTACTTAATACTGACATGAACAAGTCTGTTCAGTGAGTGCAGTACTGGGTTTGAAGTACTTCCCACTAAACAACATTAGTGTCCAAGTATGTGGACTTAAGTGTTGCAGGGGAAACAATGTATTAAAGATTTTGTAGTAATTTAGAATCTTAAAATTTCTCAATTTCTGAACGCTGTTTTCTTTGGTTTATTAAAAAATACACTATTTTTTGTAAATGTTTTTCTGTATTGTATTCTTTAGAATTTATAGAAGGAGTCTCCCAGTTCAGTGTCAAAGGAGATAAGGAACAGAAGTTAAGGTGTAAGTATTTTGATTTTTCCTTAACAAAACTGGCTCCTCAAAAATATACTTTTGCTAGTTAACATTGAGGAAAACAAAGTCCAGATTCTTCTTGAAAGTGGAAAATCATGAAGGTAGTTTGGAAGCTTTGATCGTGTTTTCATTTGTGTGTGAAGAATTTGCCAGCACTCTTTTCTTTGTGGAAGGTTTCAGGAGGTTGCCTTTTGAGTATCTTCAATCATTTCTCTTTTCGAGGGGGGGGGGCATAAATAACATTTAAGTGTACTTAGTTCACAAAACTGTTAGCAGTGTGCTTTGCTTTATGGGAGCATAAAAATAAGATGACTTTTTGGATACTTCAGTAGAACAGCACTGAAATTCTTCTTATTGAGAACTGCATGTCAGGAACATGTGACCCAAGCCTTTGGTGTGGGGAGGGGACAGGTTCAGTCATGGATGTAGTTTTCGGTAACTTAAGTCACAATATAGGTTCAGGAAATAAATCTGCTATATTTAAATGTTTAAAAATAAATTCAGTCTTATGTCAAATTGCAGCAAAGTAACCAGGTGGGGTTTTGATTAATCTGTTCCCTAGAAGGTTGTAATTTTTTGTCTCCCTTGCAAATGAACTGCTACCTGGGTACTTTAATTCTGGTGTTGAAGGTTTTCCAGTTCAGTGTTTACAGAATTATTTTACTGCTGGTGTTAAAGCAGTATTAACTGATACTTCCAGAGTATATTTTCTTCTAAATCCTATAGTAGCACTATTCATTGCATTGTTTCTGATGTTTCATGTTTTTCAGAATGAAACTGAAAAGCTGTTAGAAATGCATCTCACGTAAAATGCAGTACGTTTTCCTCAGTTTGTGATGACACAATCCTTCACTCTGTTACTGCAAAGCACGTGAATGTATATTGCTCTTTTCTGGCCTCATTTGTTGCTGAACATTTTTTTAATGTACGTTTTACTTCTGCAGTTGCTTTTCGCATTTATGATATGGACAAAGATGGTTACATCTCAAATGGAGAGCTCTTCCAGGTGCTGAAGATGATGGTTGGGAACAATCTTAAAGACACTCAGTTACAGCAAATTGTAGATAAAACCATAATTAATGCAGATAAGGATGGTGATGGAAGAATATCCTTTGAAGAATTCTGTGCTGTAAGTAACCTCTAAAGAAAAGTTTGATAATTTGGAATTTAAAATAAAAGGAGGAAAAATGGTAAACAGTATAAAGGGTAAGGTTGTAAAAGCAGAGTGTTTCTTCTGATCTGGCAACAGTTGCTCAGAACGCAGCTTTATTATAGATGGCGTTGTTGTCTTACAGCTTTCAGTAGAGTGCAGCATGTCTTCTGATGGATGAGTAAGTCATGAATTGGTTCCTTTGGGATGCAATTTTTCTGTTGAATCTAGTGTGCCCGAAGGAGAGGGTTTCATTCAGAGAACAGCAACTTTTGCAAAATAATTTCTATGCTATTTTATGATGTACTAAACACAAGACCAGTCCTAAATATTCTTTAATATAGAGACAAATGCTAGCGTGACATGAAGACGTATATTCCAATCTTCATGCTGGTAGAAAATAGCAGCTTTAGAGATGATGTGCAAGTGACTGGCTTGTCGTAGGAGGATGGTTTGTTTTCAACAATTAAATTTGATTAAAAAAGAAACAGCGCTTTCAGTTGTTCTCAATGTCTCTAGCTGCTTAATAAAATAGACTGAGTGGAAAAAATCAAAGAATGGTGGGCAGGCATATACAGTCTACTGAGTGAAGACAAATGCTTTAAATTATCTGGAGACTGTAAAAACAGACTACTTCATAGCAGATCTCTCTTCTAAAGCCTTGCTCTCAGAGGTGGTAGCTGGAGGGGGAGAGGTGTGTTCCCCAGAGGTTAACTTCAGGTTAATCTCCCAATCTCTAAACTAGGTGTCTGCTCCAAATCACTCTTGAGAAAGGTTTATCTTTGCACAGTGTGGAGAGAGCCTGGGGAGATTATCAGGTCTGCAGAACACAGCGATTTTACAAAGGCCAGGGTAGTGGGATTTGTGGTGGTTACAGGGAGAGTAACCCCTCGAGTGCTGCTCTTCAAAAAGGACAAGCAGTTGAAAGGCACATCTTAAAAACTGTGGATATTGCTTTGCTTATTGCTCCTTGCTTCTTTTTGTAAAGATGCACAGTTTTATAGGATGTTTTAGAAATAAGTTAGCATTTCAGTTAATATGCGGCAACATAATACAAGGTCAGAATATGAAATGAGGGGGAGGGAAGCCAAAATGGTGTAATTTACACTGTTCTGCTGGGCCCCTGATTGTTTAACTGGTACTAATATAATTACATTGGGTAATATCCAATTCATTTGCATATCACACAGTGCTTGTGGAAATGTAAATTAGATTGAAGGGGCCAGAGAGGTATTGTGATTATAATAGACATAAATGCATCTTCTGAATGAAGTGTGCTTGTTCTGTCTTGCTAATTTTCAATTCTTATCTACTGATGAGTGCTTGTTTTTCTCCCAGGTTGTAGGAGGCCTAGATATCCACAAAAAGATGGTGGTAGATGTGTGACTCTGTAGGGCACCACCCAACACTTTTGCTTTCTTCTCCATCTCTGAAGATCTGCTCAAGACGTCCAGCAATGCTCTCTGTGTATTTAAATGGAAGTATTTTTCTCTGTGAAGCCACATTTTCCAACATGAGCCTCATGAAGCCAACTAAGTGTTATTGAACTTTTATTCTCTCAATAACTCGGTGTAGCACTTTAAAGTCTGAAGGACAGCAAAGATGGAAAGAGCATATCAGTGTGGTGGAGAAAGGGAAGGGGTTGGCTTTTTAATTTATTTTTCTTCATCTTTTATAACAAGGAAATATCTATCTATATATATGTGTGTGTGTATTTATATATAGATATATATGTAGCTTTCTATATGTAGTAGCTAGGTGGGCTTTAATTTAATATACTTGATTCAGAAACAAAACTAGAGTACAAAGTGCCAAGCAGAATATTAACAGTTCAATATATGGATATACATCCTTACTTTTATTTCACACAGTTTTATATATATAGTAGAAGAATGTAAAATTTTAACTGGGTGTTAGGTCAACTCTTTTCCTTTTCCTGTGACTGTTCAGATGTTTCTATATATTGACTGGCTGACAAAGCATTGCTTCTTATTAATTTACCTTAATGACATTTTTTGTAACACAGGAGACTAAGTTTATTTATACCTGTTAATATATTACCAGGGACTGTGTCTCTTTGCTAAATAACTTAGTACAATTCTACTTAATATGAGAATATAGTTTAATGCTACTGCCAAGAACTAGCCCTCATGTGCATATAGTAACTGCAGAATGCTTCGATGGCCACTAGATTTTGTCACCTAGGGACTGGGAGCAGTTACAGCTGTCCCAGAGTTAATGCAAATCTGCTGTTTTGAATTCATTTTAGATATGGCTGCTCAAGGTGTTAGACTCATTGATGATTTTCTCTTGTGCTTAGCTTAATGAAATTAGGATCTACATAAGTGTGCAGGATTCCCATCTACTTATTTTATACAGTACTTAGATTATAAAGTGTTCTTGCCATTTAAATTCTGTTGTTTCAACCGTGATAGTTTCCCCTCTGCATTTAAAGAATACTACAGGTAGCATAAATAACTGGTAATATTTTATATATATATATGTATATAGGATTCATACAGGGGGAAAATCTTGTTAACCTATGCCATAGAGGAGGAAAACTTCACACTATCTAAATTTATACCTCTTGCAGTTCTCCAGTCCTTTGCCTGGAGAATTTTTTCTTTTCTAGATTTGTCCATATCATGATTTGTAATGGATGGTAACTTGATATATTTGTGTGATATAAAAGTAGCGAGCCATGTTTTACAACTTTATATCATCCCTTCCCTTTTCTGCAATGGTACTATTGGCTGGAAGAAAAACATTTGCTAGATTTTTTAGGACAGTACATCTTTCCTGTATAGTAGTTTTTCTATTAAAAAAAATTGTTTTATAATCAGCAGCGGAAAGTGCAGGTTGTCTGAACCTACTTCTATCGAGCACCTGTCTGCCATAGCTGTTCCTTCAACTGAGTGCTGCACATCATGGGCTCTGTCTGTGAGAGAGAAATCCAGGTGCTTGGTGTCCTTGCATGACATGAAGTTTTGCATGTAGATCAATTTGAAATGTTCCTCTTGTTTACATAATTTGCATAATTTAAGGTAATGTTGCCAAACTTTGGTAAATGTTAATGTTCAAAACGAAAATCTCCACTACATGTAACTTTCTTCCTCTGGATCAGTACGTGGCTTATAATCCCAGCCAGTGGTTGTATCTGTTCCAGTGTCAACTGCCATGTGCTCTGCTTCAAGGGGGAACTAGTCTTTTGTGAATTTTTTGTACATAAGTATTTGTTACAAACATTTTAGCAAATGCTTTTGATTTCTCTTACTTGCTTGTGCATATCTTGGCTGGCGTTATAGAAATTAGTGCTACTGTTATTTCCTTAGGGGGATTGGAAGGGGAGGGATGAGGTTTTTTAGTTTGTGTGGGGAAAAATGATTTACGTTGAATGTTTAGTTTTTCCTCTGCATGCTACATCTTATGTTGTGGGAACTATAAGAACCTTCATACTATATGAATATAAAATAAAATATTTGAACCTTGGCTGGGGTGCTTCAGTACTTACCTAGGGTGCAGACAGTCCCCTGAACGCTCCCAGGCTTTGTTTTAGTGTTTCAAGAACAATTTTTTTTTCTTAAAGGCACATCTGAATCTTTGTTAAATGTCCAAATTAGATAAAATACTTTGTTTAAAACTTATTAAATTGGGAATGATTGGTGTTACATGGCTTAACAAAACAACAACAAAATAAAACCTCTAACCTTCATGTAGGTGGAAACCAAAAGGCAGCTTCTTTCTCAAGGAAAAGTCTTGAGACCTCTGCTGGTGAAAACAATCCTCCCTGTAGCCAGGTATTTCCTTTTTACAGAAGCAGCCCAGGAGCTGTTTGCTGTTACTCTTTGTGTTGCCTCGGTTGCTTCATGCATCCTAAAAGACAGCCCTCAAAGTCTTGAAGTTATTTGGGCCTTCTGCATGCTGCCCTGTTGCCTTGTACAGCTTTTGGTTGGTCAGTATCAGTAATGTACCTGCCTTAGGAGGAAGATCATTTCTGTGTCCTTGACTCACTCCCCCCTCTTACCTTTCCAGCTAATTGAGGTAAATGACATATTCAATGACTGAACAAACTGCTAACTGGGTAGGTGAACTGCTTTTCCTTGAGCTGCTCAAAGTGGAAGCTCTTTCCCCTCTACAGCTCAGACTTCAGAGGTAACTGAAGGTAACTTATTTAGGTAACTCTGCAAGTCTTAAATCTCTTAGCAATTGAAACCTTGAATGAATTTGGCTGTAAAAATATTACCATGCTATATAAATACTCCCAAGCTATAAAGTGCTGCACTGTTAACTTGGACAAAGAGAAATGCTTACTCAGTTTGCTAATGTTTCTGATCTCATTTCACTTTGTTTTGATTCACAGACCTAAACTGAGTTATTTTGCAAGAGATGTAACAAGTTTGGCTGGTTGAAGGCAGGAGAAAAGGGCTCTTGTTTAAGTCGGCTTGGTATGGTTACTGTGGGATCCCTACTCCGTTGCATGCAGCATTTTAAGAGGAGGTGCAGCGTTTGACAGCTGTTTGTGCTCCAGTCCCCGGGCACTGCCTAGAGCTGGCATGTCCTTAGCGGGAGGTTCATAGCTTCACTAGGCTGCCCTTGCACATCATTTGCAAGAACGGAACAAGAATTCCGGGTAGGTGCAGATTGTAGAACTAAGCGCAAATACACTATTTTCCTCTTTGTCTTTATTCCATTTCTTTCTGTGACGCGTTGCTGCATCCGTAGCAGAGACTTTTCCAACAGCCTGCTGTTAAACTTTGCATTAGTTGACTCTTCCTTTCTCTAGGAAGATGCTGATCCATGATGTGTGCTTATGAATGCTCAACTATGTGATTAGTTTTGGCTCAAAACTTAAAGGCTTTCTGAAGTACTGTGAACAGTCTCAATGCTTTGTGAAACAGAAACTCAGTCATGTTTTGGTTTGAGGATAAAGTAAAATCAGGCACTCATACTTCAGTATACCATTTTAGATACACAACTATTTTAGAATAACTTTTAATGGCTATACACAAAGATTAAGTGTGTTCAAATCAGACAGTATGCCTGAAGGAAGTCAGACTGCACAGTCCCCTTTTTCTTCTGGGCTTCCAAATCCGGTAGAAGGCTAAGTGCTTCTGTAGCCTCCATGAACACACAGCTTGTGCATACAGTAACCACGCTTCCCAGCCACAGTCCTTGGTAAAACAGCTGTACTGCAGCTCAGAATCTTTCAGCTGCTCTGCTGGCCACAGCCCTAATATTGCCATAAACTTTTGATGGAGGACTTCCTGCAGAAGAAAGCACATATTCAGTCAGCAAACACAGAAGTGTACATTTTAGTAACAGCTGTTTTGCTGTCATGCTTAAGTCTGTTAGTGTGGAGAACGTGCTCAAGGTTAGCTACTTAACTGTTTACTGCCAGCCCTTAGTCCTGCTAGAGGCATGGGCCACCAACAGCGGTTCTGGGCCTATAGCATGCATAGCAGCAACAGGCATTTAACTTCTGTTAAATGTTCCTTGACCCCTTTGGCTTTCTGGTCCTTGATGGTGCATGTAAAACAGCACTGTTCCCTGACACTGACTGAGTCCTTCAGGGAACGCAGCAGATGTAGCAAAAGGCTGAAAATCTTCCTTCTGCACCATGGAGAGGGTTTTGGAGCCAGAAACCAAGCCCTGGGCTGAAGGAGAGGGAAGAAAACTGGGAACAAGCAGGGTTCCCAGCTTCTTCCCCAGACCCTTTTCTCAAGTGCAGTGGACAACTCCCAGCAAGCTACATGCTCCAAAGGCAGGTGTGGACACACCAGGGCAGAACTTAAGACCCAGAGAAAGCACTGTCTTAAATTGCAGAATCTATTTTCCTGTAATGGAGAAGGTTAAGTAACAGGACTTACCTAAAATTAGATTGCAAATTGCTGTTCGTGCCATTTTAATGTTCTGAAAAGATCCTAAAATATGAATTTTCCTGTAAAAGTCAGAAAAACATTAATGGGGAGGGGGGGAGATTCTCAGTGATTACATAGTTAACAGGACATAGCTCAAGTTGGAGTTGAAAAGTGAGCACAATTTCAGATGAGCATACTACCTCCTTTTCCACAGTTCAAAAAAGAAACGCTACACAATTGAACCTGTCCTCTTCTAAATATGTTTAAAAATAGATTTTTACAATTTGCAAGCTTTATACTAGAGCAGCTTTGGGAGAAAAACGTTGCAGGGTTGGTGCGTTCAACTTCGATTATTTAGAGGAAGGAATTCTTCAACTGTGTGGAAGCAATTCTAGATGTGCTGGTGACATTGTCATCATTCCCATAACAAAAGGTCAAATACTCAAATCGTGTTCATTAAAGATGGCACTTCAGTGATTTGTCTTACTAATACTCTACAAAGGTTTACAGAAATTTAAACTATCTTGGTTCCTAGAAGATAACATGGATTAGTTTAGGGATTATACTGTCTAGAAGAAAGGAAGCCAATACTTACGAGTCAGCAAGAACTATTCTTGTCTTTGTTACATTTTCTATAGTGAATTTAGTTTTTCCACCTTTCCCTGCTATTCTGCCTATTGCTCTTGACAGATGATCTCCTTTCAAAGGTTTGACTAAAATGAGAACAAAACACTCGGTAAAACAGCAGTAGTACATATCCTCTGTAATGCTTCCCTTGTTCAAGTTACTGAAAATAACTCATTTTAAGTAATACTAAAGCAACTTTACTATAGATGAAATTAGATAGATATCTATGTTTAAGTATACAACTAGAAGGGAAAATCACATACAGTGATATGTGACCATGAGGTCTGTCATCAGAGAAATCCTGACACAACTGCAATGGAAGGCATTCCCTTTGTTACGGGGTGATTAAGATCAAAGAAAGAAACAGAGCAAGAGCGCACACACTTAACATGAGTAGAAATGAAACAGATCAAGTTTAGATGCTGCTCTCCTTGGAGCCAGCTCCAAGGAGTCCCAGTAATATATAAAACAAATGTCTGTGATGCCCGATTCCTGCCTCTCTGTCATGATACTGGGAAGAACGAAGGCCATTCCAGCTTAAAAATCTAATGTATACAATGCCCAAACACTCCATGTGACCTTTATGTTTAAAAAAACATTTCCTGTAATGAGAGAAGTCGCATCAATCTGACAAAGTGACATACTTTTAAGGATGAAGATTTGGAGTATTTTCTTGGGAGACTGTTTAAAAAATTACAACCCTTTCAAGCCTCCTGTACCTAGACAATAATACCATGTATTGGCATCAAGACTTTCCTGATCCCCAAGGATAAATGACACATGGAGGAAGGGAAAAGACAGCAAAAAGTGTACTCGCAGGTGGTACACACAGCTACTGGAACACTGCAGCAGAAACTACTTACCATCTGTAACTTCAAATGATTCTAGAAAAAGATCATCTAATCTGATGAGAGCAAGAGCATCCTGGAATATCAAGAGATTTGTTATTAGTACGAACATTACAGCACCACAACACAGTTGCTAGCTTACATGTTTTCTTTTATATATCTAAACAGACCACATGAATAGTATTTCTCCCTGTGATATATCAAACACTAGCTGGATAAAGCTAGATCAGCTATTTTTTCAATAGCAATATAAACTTTTCTGCGTAGAGAACCCTGCAAATGCTTAGACCCCACCACATTCACCCAGCCCCCCCTTTACTACTGAAGTCAGCACAAGTCTGCAATAAGCTGACTGTACTATACTGCAAAAAGTGTTTTTGTTTTCTCCAAGTAAAGTTTGAGTTTTGACCACCCTAATGGTTATTAGCCTGGACTAAAGCAAAATGAACACACATACTACTAGGTATTTCCTCCATTTCATAATTTTAATTGTGTGCTGTTTGAAGACTACCTTTTTGTTCTGAATTAGCTTAAGAAATTAGCTTTCCAATTCAGTCATAATTTCAAACAAATTTGTTTATAGAAAACCACCCTGAAGATTTTTATTTATTTCTTAATATAATTTGCAGAGAGGCCAAAGATTTCAAGGAAGTTCAACCAAGCTCACAGTCTAGCTGTTAGGAAACTCACCTCTACTTGGAAGCCAAGTATAAATGCTTTCACAAAATCAGCTGCTTTCGTTAGAGCACTGAGATCCTTTGTCTCTTGACAAGTCTGCAAGACATGAAGTGGAGTTTGAAATCAAGACCATGCAAGTAGGATTAGGACTTAAAAAATCTAAGGGATGAAGGCTAACCATAAAAAAAGCTACACTGAGGTAATGCCCCTTCTATATTATGTTTTACTGGAAGACACAAGTAGCAAACTTTGTCCTTTCTTATTGCATTCACCCTCAACCACAAGGATGCATCAACTATCGCAGCTTATGCTTGGAGGGAGTTTTAAGTTTTAGACTTCCTTTTTGCCCTAGCAGAGGCAGCAGAATCTGCTGTCAGGTGGCATTCTTTCACTTCATGTTCTAAAACTGGGCCAAAGCCTTCCTCTGCTACCAGGGAAAAAAACTGTGCATGCATCTGCATTTACAGATCCAGCAGGGAAAAAATAGAAGAGAGCAGTCACTGAAGCAGTAAGAAAAGCAAAACGGGAAAAATCACAAGCTATTAACCTACATTCCCACATCTTCTGTGAGGAACAAAAGATACTAGAAGTTTTGGTGGCCCCGCCAAAAGACAGCTAACTCCTAAGTGCCACGTATGTATTTAGTCATCTTAAATGTGTGGAGAACACATACGTTACAAAATCATATCTAACACAGAGACTATGACTCTTCTTTAATTTTCAAGTAAATGTTCCCCTATAAAAGTCCCCCCAAAAAACCCCACCAGCTTATGCAGGCCACCTCTAGAAGAGACTTAATGCTTTTAGATTTTACTTGCGTTAACTGCTTGCTTCTAAGCAGTAACTGTCACGTTTTGTTTTGATCCCTGGTGCAGGTTTTCTGGCTAGGTGAAACTGCTGTGTTTCACAGAATCACAGAACATCCTGAGCTGGAAGGATCCCACAAGGATCATCGAGTCTAGGTCCTGGCTCTGCACAGCACCACCCAAAAATCAGTGCATGTGTCTGAGAGCGTTGTCCGAGCACTTCTTGAGCTCCGTCAGGCTCGGTGCCGTGACCACTGCCCTGGGGAGCCTGTTCCAGTGCCCGATCACCTCTCGGTGAAGAGCCTTTTCCTGACACCCAGCCTGAGCCCCCCGTCGCAGCTCCGTGCCCTTCACCCAGGCGTTACCTGGCATCCCCCAGTCTCCAAGACACGGAACAGGACCACTCGCGAGGCGCTGTGCTCGGGCAGCGCCTGGCCCCAGCTCAGCATTCCATAAAACGCCGGAGAAAGAGCCCTGCTTACCTTGATCTCGACGTTCCTCGTTTTCAGATTGAACCGGATTTGCAGCTGCAGGTGTTCCACGATAGGCGTGAATATCTTCATCCAGTTCTCTTTCAACGGGGTGTACCTGTTGGCCGGCACGGCGACCTTCCGCATTTCCCCTTTCCCAACCTAGCAAAGAAGAGCGAGTCCTTAGGAAGCAAAAATCACCCCGCCCGGCCCAGGGGCCGCCGCCGCCCGCCGCTTCCTCCGGCCGCGCTTGGACGCCACGCTCGTGAAGCCGCTCTCGGTCTCCTCCGCCGCCGCCGCCGCCGGCTCGGTCTCCATGGCGACGGCTGCCGTTAGCGGGGCTCCCCCGCCCCCCCCCCCCGCCCCCCC
>VXAA01004707.1:156361-181477 GCA_013399115.1 Anseranas semipalmata
GAGCGGCCGCAGGTGGTGTCGCACGTGCAGCAGGCGCTGAGCTACACGCTGTTCGACTGCAAGTGGGTGCCGCGCAGCGCGCGCCTCCTCTGCCTGGGCAGCGCCGCGCGCGGCACCGGCGTGGTGCAGCTGTACGAGCTGCGGGGCGGGCGCCTGGCGCTGCTGCGCGAGGTGAGCGCGGGGCGGGGGGNCTCCCGCCTCCGGGCGTCCCCTCAGCGTCGCGTCCGCAGGCTCCGGGCGTCGCTGGCGAGCCGAGGGGAGGGGAGCTGGGCTGGGCTCGGGCCGTGGGGCTTTTCCGCCGGGCGCTGACCCCGCGCGTGTCCTCCTTTAAAAGATTGAGAAGGCGAAGCCTATAAAATGCGGGACCTTCGGCGCCGCGTCTCTGCAGCAAAGATACCTCGCGACGGGGGACTTCGGAGGAAACCTCAATATCTGGTAAGCGTGCCCCTTCTCTCCAATTTAACTTGCCAAGAAACTAACTGTTGGTTCTGTTTCGTTGGAATGCTAAAAATGACGTGGATTAGTCAGTACTTGAAAAGAGGTTAAAAATACAAGATTTATGAAGGATTCGTGAAGGATAAGAATCAGTGGGAAGGAGCGGGGACACCCAAAGGTGGCTGCAAATTTCACTGGAAGGCCAGTCGTCAGAGCTAGGTGGGGACAGATGAGAGAGGTCGTCTTAAATTCTTACTGGGAGCAAAGCTAATGGGAGCATTTTGATCTGTAGCGTGACTTGTTTTGAGCCCAGCTTAAAAACCCCGTTCTTAAGGGTTGCCGTGGTGAACCACACAATTTTTTATACAAACAGAACTGAGCAAAAGCTTTTGCTAAAGCAGCAACCAAAGAAGGAATCAAAAACTCGTGGCTCTTAACATTGATACCCATTTTTTGTTCCCAGTGTTAATTTGAGCTCATGTACTTTGTGCTCATGTTTCCTCTCAATTTTTATACAAATCCTGACTGTCAAGGAAAATGCCATATTATCTGTTCTTTTCTTTCTTGCCTAGGAATTTAGAAGCTCCTGAAATACCAGTGTATTCTGTGAAAGGTCATAAGGAAATCATAAACAGTATAGATGGTGTAGGTGGCTTAGGAATTGGGGAAGGTGCACCAGAAATTGTGACTGGCAGTCGAGATGGTGAGTTAGTGAACTCTACGAGTCTTTTCGATTATTCCAAGAAAGTAGTCCGTAAGCTTTGATGGCAGGGGACAGTCTGCCATCTGAACTAGTTACAGACCTGCTGCAACTAGTTCTTGTGTGCTGTCTTTTGAATCTTGCTTGGGACAGGTTTTCTCTAATTCTTTTAGAAGCGGTAGAGAAGCAAAAGATACTCTTGTCGCCGAGCATGGAACAGAAGGAGTACAAAGCAGAATAAATGCAAAATATCAGCTAGAGAACATACATCCTTAGCATACTTTTCCTTTATTTCTGTTTGTTTTGGTTTTTCCTATCCACTAAAAACAACCTGGCTTTCTGAAATTTAAAGAGATGCTCATGTGTTTTGAGTGATCAGGCTGAAGAGCAAAGGCCTTCCCCGGGAAAATGAGTGCAGTGTGGCAACGTATGCGTAATACAAAATCCACTCTCCTCCTTTTACAGGAACCGTGAAGGTATGGGACCCGAGACAGAAAGATACCCCTGTCGCTAATATGGAACCTGTACAGGGAGAGAGCAAAAGAGACTGCTGGACAGTAGCGTTTGGTAATCTATCAGATAATAACTGTTTCTCCCTCTAGTATGACTGTGCTTTGACAATTACCAAAATATTTCAGGATGTTACGGAATAGTTATTTTGTATGGATGAATCAGTAGCAGGTTTTGTTTTTCAGCATTATCAAATTTATGTGTTTTTAATGTGTTTTTCAAAAGACATATTTTGTGATATTGGGGTTTGGCCTGATTTTCTTACAATCTTTGGTCAATCACTTCACAGATAAGCTGTGCAAGCTTTATTCCTAGGCATTTTTGCAATCCTAGGCATAGGAATTTAAAATATCTATGTCTAGGAATGTAAAGGCAGACAAGCTGCCTTGTCCTAAAGGAGTGTAACTGTTGCAGCGCACGGAGGACCAATGGCTGGCGTAGCATAATTCCCACTATCAAGCATTAAGGTATCAATTTAAGAGAAAATCATTGAAGCTAGGAGCTAATTAAAGACAGCAGAGATGTTTTGCTTGAGCTCGGCATTTTTCCTTTGAAGAGAACAAGCTGCTTGTGTTGTACACAAGCTGGTATTTCTGGATTAGCTCCATTTCTGTTTCCAGAGTCAGGCAGTGAGTTTTACAAGCTGCTAATAAGTGCATGTATTATAATAACAAAATTGATAGTAGGGAAATGAGATTTCTTGGCAAGAAGGTCCAACTATAATGCTCATTGCTATTGAGATCTTTATTTTCTGCTTTGATTAACGGAGAGAAGAGTGGCCTTATACTTTCTTCTATTTGCTTTTGAGTTACTGATGGTTCAGCCAAGGCCAGGTTCATCCCGAACTATGCGCTCTCCATGCAGGCTAACTTCTTCCTGACACTGATGTGCCCCCTTGATCCTGTCTGCTGGGAGTCGGTTTTTGGAGGCAGGCTTCCGTGTGTGTCTGACGGCCGTGCTAACACCCAGGGCCTCCCTAAATGCCTGTGTCTGCAGAACAGTCTTCTTGTCCCAATAACGTTTCATGTGTGAGAGGCTGGTTAAGGAACTGCTGAACTGCTCGTTAAATCTTGATTATCCCAACAGTAATATTTTTCTGGCATAAATCTAAGTTGAAATTCCAGACTTAAGAGATCTGAAATCTGCAGCCTGAGGAGGGTTTCTGTGTTCTGATTGATTCTGTCTCTGAGTCCAGGTAATGCTTACAATCAAGAGGAGCGTGTTGTTTGTGCTGGATATGACAATGGGGACATTAAATTGTTTGACTTAAAAACCATGTCACTACGATGGGAGACCAACATTAAGAACGGGGTAAGGTACCATAAAAATATGGTTTCATTCCAGCTTCAGTGGATTCATGTTTTCAGGCGATCTTGTTATTGCCAAGTTGGCGGTGATGCCATTGTAAAAATAACAAGTGATTAGATAGTTATTTACAAATCACGCACAAGATATTTTTTTAGCAGTGGCTAAATTTCAGTGCTGAATGCATTTTTTGTTATGTATTTCCAGGTTTGCAGTGTGGAGTTTGACAGAAAAGATGTAAATATGAACAAGCTAGTGGCCACATCGCTTGAGGGAAAATTTCATGTTTTCGATATGAGAACTCAGCATCCAACTAAAGGTTTTGCTTCTGTTTCAGAGAAGGTATGGGGAGACATAATTTCTTAAGAGACAAACTTTTGTAATATGTGCTGCTAAAGTAGTTGGAAGCACTGCAGGTTTAAAATTACTGTCTTTGGTAGGTAGTAGATGCCCGGGTTACTGGGGACAAGCTGTGCGATAGCGTGGCTGGTGTGGCCCAGGTGCAAGCAGCGAAAGGGCTCCTGTGCATCCTGCTGCCAGCGCTCACCAAGGCTTCCTGTCTTTTATAACTGGATATTTGGGCTTCTCCAGCCTTTGGGTCCTGTTGCAGTTGCAACTCTGAGCACTCAGCTGTGCCCCTAGTCTGGGACTCATGTATTTTGGAGGGGTATATCAAATTGTGATGAGCATGCAGATTCAAATCTTAAATATATCCAAAAATAAAGTGAGCCCTCTGCAAATGCTTTTTTATTCTGCAGTCACAAGACCTCATATGAGCTGCAGAAATCATTATTTTTCTTCAGAACCAAACATTTTTGGCTTGCAATACTGTGGGTGAGTGAAAGGATCTGTAGGAGAGACTTAGTGGCCTGGAAGCTGTTGAATATGGAGAACTCGCAACCTTTTGTCTTCTGTCTATGACCAGTCTGTTGATTAGTGTAAGTTCTTTATAAAGCAGTATGATTTTTTTTTTGTGAACAAAATCTGATGATAATTAGAGAAAATAAACTTTTTTTTTTGTGGTGAAGTTCTCCAGGACTGCCTAAATTAGAAAAAGTAGAGTTTCAACTTGATATCTTTAAATTCCTGTTTTCCACCTCACTAGGCAAAGCAAATAAGATGTTGGAAGTACTTGGATAGATAACACAAAAATATTTACTGAATTAGTTTGTAATAATCAAAATGTGAAAATGGAATTTCTTATCTTTCATTAATTGCATCAAAAGTTTTCCTTTTGGACAGTTGTAGACAGATCTGTGTTAGGTCAGGGTATGTGTGTTGGGGTTTTTCCTTAATCGACTTCTGTTGCTATGTGATCTTTTAGTGCCCTGGCTGAGATTTAAATTTGAATTTGAATTGCAGATGTGTTTGTTGTGTTTGCACAGTGTCTGTAGTACATTCACTTGCAGTAATGATTTTTAAGAGATGTCAGACAGTGAAATTAACCTTGTGGTGACTACGTCACCTAAGAGCCTGGGAATCAAGTAGTTCTAGAACAGTTCCAGAGGATGTGCTTATGCGGCCACTTTACCTCTATTTAGCCTTGCTCGGATGGCCAGTCCCAAAGAAGCTGAAGTATTCGTGGTGGCCACTGCCACCTTATCTCAGCAGAGGAATGGGGCGTGTTGGAGACCTGACTTGGCTTTTTCTGTGTGGGAACTGGCAGGAGGAAGGGACAGTGCCTCAGAACGGACATTCCAGTATCCACCACGAGAAGGAGGGGTTCTTTTCATACAAGTGACCCGAGTTTAAGATTCTGTGTCCTTTCTTGTGAAGCTCATCTGTAAATGACTTCTATACGATGCTGTTTTTTTTCTTATTAGGCACACAAATCCACCATATGGCAGGTTCGACACCTACCACAGAACAGAGATATATTTATGACGAGTGGAGGAGCTGGGAGCCTTCATCTCTGGAAATAGTAAGTGATCACTCTCCAGCCTACAACACGGGGAATAAGAAAACAAAACGTTCATTTATTGTTTTAAGAAGGAATCTTCCTGAAAATGATGAGTGGGGTCCTGTTTCCAAGCTCAAAACATCTAGTTAAAATTATTGCTTACAAGTACAGTAGAAACGGTGATTTCGGTGTCAGCACTCAATCTGGAATCCTGAATTAATTCCTAAAAGAATGGGATTGACAACAGCAGAGGTGAATTTTGCCCTTGTCACTTTTCTTAACATATTCAAGATCTAATTATATCCTCAATTAACATGGTAATAAATGGAAGAAAATAGATTTCTTAAAATTCTCATATGGTAGCAGTTGCATCTGAGAAAAATATTGAAAGCCTGGACTTTTAATGATTCTTATCTTAACATCTTCTCACATTACATGGCAAAATAATTAATCATCCTAAATGTAGTGAAGTAGGTGTGTCAAGTTTCAGAGGGATAGCTCTGAGATGAAATTTTCTTGCCTGCGGCAAAAGCCAAACTGTTAGAAAATAAAGGGCTATAGGAGAGAAACACCAGGATTCAAAACTTCCTGCCTCATTGTTTTGTCATGAAATATTTACTAAGTACGCAGCATGGATATAGCTGGATATGATGGTTCATTATTTTGAAGACATTTATTTCCCTTATCTTGAGAACAGACTCTTTTGCGTGGTCTTTTGAAAGTAAAATGATAATGATGTGTTTGTATCAGTAAATTTTAAGTGCGTGCTTTACTTTTCTTATTGCCAGCGAGTACCCTGCTCAGCGCTCCAAGAAGGATTCTGAAGGAGCTGAGATGGGGGTGGCAGGTTCTGTCAGCCTCTTGCAGAATGTGACTCTGTCAACGCAGCCGATTTCTAGCCTAGACTGGAGCCCTGACAAAAAGGGGCTGTGTGTTTGTGGTGCTTTTGACCAAACTGTGAGGGTACTGATAGTTACCAAGCTTAACAAAGTTTGACAGGAAAACTAGGATTTCTGATGAGAAAGCAGTATAGTTTGCAGTCTGTAAATATGGGAGGGAGAGCCCTCCTGTTTCTAATTTAATTTCTCCCTTACTAAAACTGGATTAAAGAAATAGAAACCAGATCTTTCTATTGAAAGTTCAGATACATGCACTTAGGGTTGTTTAACTGGTTGTGCTGTGATGAGTTGAAGAAGTTGCCTGGTTACCTTCTGGAACTGTGAATTTACATTAAAATAAAATGTGCCTTTGTGTTAACTCAACCTGTAACTTCAGAAATAACTTTAAATTGGTTGTGTTCAGTTTAACCGCAGTGCAAATCTGTTCATGCTTGTCAAATGGTCTGGCTTTTTTGTGTATAGTATTGTCCATATGCATTCATGCAATGGAAACTACTATATGCTCCCCTATAGAAACTCTTCGTGCTTACTGGATATGTTAATTAGAATGTTTGTTAAAGTGACTTAGGTTTCTTTAATGCACTAGAGAAACTATAATGAATACTAAAATATTCAGGTTTAACGGAGTAAACTTTTTATTGAGGATCGTATCAGAATTACATTGTTGAGCAAAATGCACTGTTTTATTATTTTAGTTTGGTTTTGTAACAAGTTTTTATGTTCTGTTGATTTTATATCTGTTTTTAACTTTGTATTCTACAAATAAAATTATATGGAGTGTTGTCTTAATACAAACAAAGTATATTATTCAAACATCCAGATATACAGGGAAGGAATATACTTGTATAAGTTTACAAGAACAGTGTGTAGTACTTAAAATTCATTATTTTGCAGCAAAAGCTACAAAACCTTACCTCCCTTTTGAAAAATTTTATAAGCTTGCTAAAGCACTGTGTTTTTTTTTTTTTTTTTTTTAAGATTCAGTATTTCTTCAAAACCTGCTGTGACAGAGTAGCTTTGTACTGTAGTTGCACCTGAACTTCTCTTTGTAATTCCTCCTATCTAAAGTGTGTTTCTTTTCTGATTTTAACGGTGTATGTTGCTGTCAGCTGTTTTTAACAGGCACATCCACTTACTATCCGCTGTTTGTGCATGTATGGTGGGGGGCTTTCTTAATTTCAGCAAGCTTTAGTCATTTCACTGGTCGCTTTCTCTGTCTGGTATTAGCCTACAGCTGACTTGTTTGTGTAAATACAAGTTTCAGGTAAAAGTACTCAACTGTTTTTGAAACAAGATTGTGGTGGAAAAATGTCAGCTTTTTCCATGCTAACAACAAAAGAGCCCTTGTGTCCATTTGCGAAGAAGTTCAGTTTTCTCAGGCTGTGGAATGAGGAATTGCTATCTGACGAATTCAGGTGAGTCACCTGCGCTGCTTTTCAGGCCTGACTTTCTACTGACTGCTGCTGAAAACTAGAGGCTGCTTGGCAGAGAGGCAGCAGGGCCTTATGTGTGTGCTGGTCCTGCCACCAGCTGGTGTCCAGGCAAGGTGCAGGAAGAAGAGGGAACAGCAAAATACTGAAGGCTAAAGTAGAGGAAGGGGCAGGTGGAAGCAGTGTAGAAGCCAGAGGCTATTTGAAATTGGAGAGGGAAACTGAGCTGAAGGGTGAGGAGCTGTGGCAGAAGGGTGACACTAAAGCCAGGATCAGGTAGTGAGAGAGATGGCAAACATGCAAACCTTGTGCTGTGAGGAGTGCGCGAGTTGCTGGGGAATAGTTCTGAAATCTTTGCCAAAGCCATGCCTCTGTTTGCTGGGGGGCTGATGAGTTTGCTGCAGCAAGTCCCATGCTAGAAGGCAAGGCAGGTCTAAACGGTCTGAATGTGCCGATGGATCCAAACTGGACCTTGCTGTAATTGTATGCTATTACTATGTTACAATTATTCATAATGTGAAATTACACGTCTCAGCAGCTTTCCAAAACCTAGAAACACCTCTCCCCACCCCCAATAACAGCTTGTGCCAGAAAAATGGTATTGGGATAGCTAAATCCAGGTTTAAGAGAAACAGGACTCAGATTTGCCTGTGCATTGTCAGTCAGCTCTGTCTTGGGGATGTGGGGGAGAAGGGTGACAGGCTTTGGACTGAGAGATTTGCACTCCTCTGATCTAAGAAGATTCCAGCTAAATACAAGCGAGACAGAATTCTCCTTATTAGCTCCTGGGTATGTTAATTGATTAAACCAGCTGAGGAAAAAGGATAGCAGGCACCTCTGGACAGAAGAGGCTCACAGGCTGTTAGACCTTGTGGAACAGAAATCATTAATGCCTGTGTAGCAGTGAGGGGTTGGCAGCAAAATTGCAATAGACCATAAAACCTGTCTGTTTGCTTTTAATAGATTGACACACAGCTCTAGGCTGCCTTCAGATTTAGAGTCTCTTCTATCCTGCGGTTATCAAGGGCCAGTGGAGATGAAAGCACAGGGACTGATGGTAACAAACTGGGAGGTATCTCAAACGAACGAAAGTTTACTTCCAGTAAAGCAGCTCTTAGATGTGAGCAGTGGGAATCTGCCCCACCATGAAGGAAGCAGCTTGCTCAGGGGCTTGGCAGCGGGAAGGTGCTTCAGCATGGCCAGAGCCGTGGGGATGCCCTGGCGAGGAAGGTTCCCAGTGCCGTGGGCAAGCACCGGAGCTGCTGAGGTTGAGCCTAGAATTTCAAGATCCCTGAGCAAGAGCTAAGGAGGTCCGTCCATCTGTCAAAAACGTGCAGTGCTACCCTCCGGTGTGGCTCAGGTACGCATGCAGGTTTCATTCTGGTCTGGCAAGCAAGCGGCAGGTTGTGCAGCATGTTAGATGTACATTGGCCCACAAGTGCTCTTTCAAGGAATGTCGGCTAAATATTTGGCAGAAAGCAAAGATTTATGAGATCCAGCTGTCTCCCTAAGACTTGATGGTTTGCTTGAAAGTGTAATNTCCCATCTGCTCACATACATAGCATAACAGTGAGAGCGTATCCTGAAATTATTTTAAATGTTGTCCTGGGGTGCTTCCCGGGGTGGGAGGGAGTATGGGGAACCACTGCTCTGCAATCTTGGCTGCAGATTTCTTTGAAAAGCTGGGATGTGGACTTCAAAGAATCAATTCAAGCACTCGAGTCTAAAATGTATTGTTTAAAGATGAGCTCCATTAGCTTTGTACTGTAAATGAAATTACTCACTGAAAGGCATGCTAGGCAGCAGAAGTTTGTGGAAATATGGTTTCTCTCTTTAATAGTAATTCTGAGTGAAGCACAGTTGGGGAAGAAAAAGCTCTCAGTATAGGTACCTGTGAGCAAAAAACAAAGAACTGCAAGTGCAGGACTGGGCTCTTGGTGATATTTTTGTTTCATACTTGGCCTGCAGCAGCAATATCCCTTATATAAACAACTCCAGGGAGAGCTCCTAGTGAGCCTAGATGATGGTAATAGAAATTAAGAGCAAAAACTAACAAACACTTCTTAATGCTCCATGGACCTCAAAAAGATGAAATTATTGTTACCTCTGGGGGCTTAATTTTGGGATTCATTTTATTTGTTATTTTTAGAATGAAGGAATGGTTTTCCCTCATGAATAGCTCGTTTCATGGAAATGTGACAGCTTTGCATGGTGAGAGTTTCCAAAAAACTAAGACAGTTGGAGGAAAGCATAGATGAATGATAGTGCTGTCTCTGTTCACGAAAGGTAAGTGGCTGTATCTGCGTACCTAAAAAATGAAAGATACTGGCTGGAAGAGAAGAGCTGCTGCCAGTGCCTGTACTATGCTTTATCTCCTCAGCAGATTGGATTTCTGCTTCTCCCAGGCTAAACAAGAAACTTAAGCAGACCAAGAGCTGCCCGTGGCAGCCTAGCCTGCTCTATTTATGGTTCTTCCCCCTCTTGCTGAAGACTGGCACCTTGCCTCTGCAGCCTGGAGGCTGAGGAGCTGAAGCGTGTTCTAAATAAAATCATAACGCATCAGAGATGAAATGCACAAGTCCTCTCTGATGCAGTACCGAGGCATGCTCTGGAAAACCCCTGCTTCGTCCAGGGGCAGGGAATGGAATGTGCTACTGAGTTTGATGGCTTTACCATGAGCGAGCGCATTTACTAAGTATACCTGCTTGGCAGCTATCTCTTGTTTCCTGGGCAAATCATCCCCATATGCACATGGCAGAGAAGAATCTGTTTATGGGCATGACTGCAGCCAGAATGTAGGGACGTGTCACACAGCTTTTTAACAGGTATCACCCAGATCCCCAGCTATTACAAATCAGGGTCTTTTCTTTTCCATCAGTTACTTCGACTTTCATCATTTGTACAGACCCTTGGAGATTACAGTCCTGCGTGTGGTCTATGGTATATAGTTTCCACCACCAAAAAAAAAAAAAAAAAATTAAGGCTTAGCCACGCCTTGGATTGAATTTCAAGCAAAGTAATGCAAGTGACAACTCTGTATGGGAAGCCTCAATACAGTGTGCTGGTGAGGTGGGTGAAACATCACCTATTGTCTCTGATTTTTTCCAAGGTTCAGCTGTGATATGGAAGGTATTCAAAACCAGCAACAAAAGAACCATAAGACAAAAGAAGGGACTCTGTAAAAACTTTTGTAGCATGCCAGCATTTGAGAATTTATCCCAATAAAGCTAAAACAGCTAATTTGCTGGTGTGATTCGGGACTGTAGCATGAGCAGGGGCTGTTCCCAGTAGGCAGCCTGCATGTGGCAGCCCTGCTTTGGAGACCAGCTCGATTTAACAGTGTGGTCACAAGCGATGCCAGTTGGTCTCTGAGCCAGAGAACGAGCCCATCGCTCTTTAGCTTACTGGTACAGCTACAGTCTAGAACACGTGTCTGCTCCGGTTTTCTCTACTTCCAAAAGATCTGCTTCCTTCCTGCCTGTACTCCCTGGCCTACAGGGTGTTAGTAAATCTCTACCCACCTTTAGTCACCATCTCCGTGTGCTGCGCTAGAGAACCACGTGGTGGCACCTCCAAGTTCCCTCTGAGCCTGGCAGTAAGAGCAGTACAGACAGGGGTTCCCTTCCCAGACCAACGGCTTCTTCCTCTCTTGTCAGTGTGCGAGAAGCCTCCCCAGGTTGCCAGCCTCTCTGGATATTTCCTGATCAGAACATTACACCCTGACATTCTTAAGCATGGCAGTGAAGCTGAATGTTTTTCATCACTATAAAGAGCCCATCAGCAGCATAAATAAAACAAGCACAGTCAACCTCTCCTAGGTTGCTTGGGATTTTAAGGTTATGAAACACTGAACACGCTCTCTGAAGCTAGAGGACGCATGGTTTGCAGAATGGCAGTAAGTCCCACAGATCCGCACAGCAGTCGAGGCCTGATGGGCCTTTTAGTGTGGCAGTGATTGGGAAATAGTAGCTCAGCCTGTTTACCAGTTCGGATTGTATCAGTTGCCCACTGTGAGATTGACTGGTACAGTCATGCAGTTGAGCCCACTGCTTCTTTTAAATAAAGTACGTGTTAAGTCTCCAAGTCCCAGCTGCTTCCAATTCTTCCTCTTACAGGTAGGGGCCGCTTACATTAAAACCCACCAGTATCTATATTTATGTCCCAGAAAATACTGAGGACCTGATTTTTTTGTGTTAGCATTTCTCTCAGCACAGCGTGAATGTTACTTTATTTTCACTTTGCACAGATGTGAATGACTACATGTGTGGTGCAAAGCCTTAAATTCTTATTTGTGGATTTCCTGGGGGCTAAGGAAGCTGTACCCTCTTACCCCCTTCCCTATGTCATAGGGCATAATGGGACCGTGCACCTCTCCTGCAGCTGTAGCTGTTTCTGGCTCTGATTATGCTGGGACATTGCTCCAGCCTGTCCTGCATCTGTCCATCAGAAATAATCCAGCACTAGTGATGTGCTCTGTTTATGAAAGACTTTTTCCCTCCTGCTCACTTCATTTTTTTGCCTATTGGAGGATTTGTGAGACAAAGACAATCTTTTTATGAGTATTTCCAGCTTGGAGCACCATGTGGCTTAGGTTTCTAGGCAGCGCTGCTGCAACAATGAAAAATAACAATAAAATGTAGGTGCAGTTAATGAAATCAGTTCAGGTGCATCCCATGCTAAACCTTTCATTTTCTGAGTCATCAATCTTCCTGCAGAGCTGACAGAATCTCTCCTTCATGTTTCTTTCTGGTGTAACTCGACCAGGCAGGGCTGCCTGTTCAGCAGATGTGGGAAACAGACGCTTCCTGCTGCCTTGCAGAAGTGCGCAGTGGCACAGGCCTGTGGCATCTCCATATCCATCAGCATTTTCCCTTCCTGACATTCACGTTCTCTTCCTCCCACATCCTGCTGTTGCAGAATGTATGACAAACATAAGAGCAGCCACAGTGGGTTAGACCAAAGAGCCTTCCAGCCCTGCGTCCTGCCTCTTCAGGTGACATGCACAGGTAAACAAATACAGAGAAAAAATCCTTTAAAATGACAACAGCAATTTGGGTTCTAATTTTGATTTACTCCTAAAGTTGTCCTAAGCTTCATGCTAAAATGAAGTTGGAGAAGGAAATACACGGTTCTATTGAGTTTATGCACAGAAGCTAACAAGTGAGAATGGTGGAATGCTAATGCATTTAGAAAAAAAAAATCTCAATTTCTAATACAATTTACTTTTACAATCTTAGTGAGAGAGACAGCTATAAAAAATTACAGCTTTACATACTAATTGGAAGAAATGCAATCTTGGAACAATATCAGAACAAATACTCCATGCATGGTAGATTGCTTTTGATTTATTTCTACAGTTTTCATATATAAATGCATATAACCTAATAGATATATCTGCATTCAGCAAATAAAGCTTTGTACGTAAAGTAACCAGATATGGTACCCAGCACTTTACCACATCCTGTCATTTAATCTAGCTGGCATGAACACAAGCTCTTTTGATCTGTACTAACTATCTTTATCTCAGTGTAGATCTCAGCCTCCCTATCTGTTATGTTAAAAAAGCTTTAATCAGAGAGTTTAAGCTAGTCTTATTGAATTATATTATTTTTCCTCCCTAAAACAAAGTTACATCAAGCTCGGTTTCCTTCTTTCCATGTACTTTTACATCTGTATTTTGATTAGAAATGTTATGTTTTCAAAAGGGAAAAGAGTCTGTGTTTAGTATGTTTAAAGCCATTCTAATTTAATTTGAGTGCAGAAAAAAATACATTTCCAGAGCATTTTAACTGAAAGGTGAGTCTGAGTTCACCTGGGCCTAGGGTGCCACATATACTATCCCGAAGTCCAGCAGACTGTATCACAGCATGGACAATTTTTGAGGTTACACTTCTTTTCCACTGTCCCGTGTCACTGCTACAGTGTTTTCCTTTTTTTTTTTNCTGAAGATGTGAGACATCCCTGTGGGTTAGCCCCAAGACTGTATTTCCCTTCTTACTCCATGTAGTGGTTGGGGCACAGACCTGACAGTCAGATATCTTGGGCTGTCTTCCTGGACTCACCAGCTGCCTTGTAATAAATCACTGTAAATTCTCTATTCCTGACTTGCTTCCCTGCTCCCTGCGTATATCTGTTCTCTGTAGAATACAGGCAGAGATGTAAATTACCGTAAATATGCCACTGAGCTGCCTGTAGTGGTCCTTTTGCAGGTGTTTGTCTTGTGCTGTGCCAGAGCAGACATCAGGTACTCGCCCCTCTTCCACCGAGTGGCACGCGCAGGTGGATGTTCCTGCTTCAGCTTACTCCTGCTGCACCCTCTTCTGGTAACTTGTTGGTCTGCCCATACAACAGATTGCAAAGAAACAGACCTCAAAATCAGAAAATGCCTTCAGACACGAGTGTACTAAATATACTAGTATCTCCCAAACTGGTCTGCTTGCCCTGACCTGGGATTTTAAAAGGTATCTTCTGATACTCTGCTTTTTAATGACTTTGGCCATAACTTGACTTTAAACGTGCTAGGTCAGAAATTCAGTTGTGAAATGGTTTACAGGTCAGGTACCCAGGTGCAGACTAACTCATCCTTGAAATAGTTTACAATGTGATGTTGCACAGTTTTAGACACACGCTTCTTTAAACCCAAGCTACAGACTGACCAGAGGTAGCACACAATTTCTCAGTTTAGTTTCAAAATAGTGTAGCTGTATTCTCACCAAATTAAATCTTGTTTAAGTCTGAATTAGTTTAGCATTTTCAGCACAGCAAGTGAATCTCTAGAGGTTTAAGACAGAGATTGCCGGAATAAAAGGGAACACTCTCTGTGCTGGAATGTACTGGCTTTCCAGTAATTGATAGACAGGGCTTGTGGTGGACACCTGATAAAAATATCTACTTAAAAAGGCCGAATTATTTAATGAAGTATTTCTGCTGCTCTTGCTAAGACACATTAAAAGGCCAAAAAGAGCAATTAGTGTCAGAAGGAGCTGGACTTGAAGACAAAGCAATACTATTCCTTTATTTTTCTCCCTTAGGATGACTATAGATGCCTGTTACAACTACCTTTTGCTTCTGGTCTGTTTTTACTGTTTGTACTTTCATGCTGCCAATGATTCATTAACCCTTTTGTTACAAGTAGCTTCTAGCATCCTTCTTTGTATTTACACCAGATTCTCAGAAGAATCTAGACTATTTTTGTATTTATCTTGTCTTCTATATGAGCATCTTCAAAGGCTTTTTCAGTGGCATTATTTCTAGGATTTGGAGTTGCCACAGCTGGTCTGTTCTTCAGGCTGTGGTGCTTAGCACAACCCAGGCTTAAGTGATCAGAATTAGAACTGCGTATTTTTGGTTGGAATGAGATAGGCACCCTGGATGATTTTTCGTTATAGCTTTACTGTAGCTGTGGATGCAAAGTGGGGCCTTTGTGTAACACCTTCAGGGTTAATAAAATCATCCAAAGACGAAAGCTTTCCTCTCAGTCCAACAAGCAGGTCTGCGTGCAGCCTCACTGGGTGAAGATCTCATTTCTCGTGAATCTTACTTTTCATGAACAAGGTGGTCATCCATAACCTTGCTGATCTTTCATAGCGTGCACAGCCACTGCTAACGCTGGTGATGGTGTTTTGTTGCGTTAACTACAAAGGGCAAGTGGTTTGGCGAAGCCAGGAATCCTAATTGTTGTGGGCAGAGTTGCACCTGAGTGGCTCTTTCTTCATGCCCGGCCCATTGCATTGGGCTGCTTCTTCCTGTCTCCTGCCATTCACCTTCTAGTGACCGGAGTTCTGTGAAGCTCTGTGTTGTCACGCTGTCCGTCCTCGGGGGTACGGAGCCAGTGGCAGGATTTATATCATTTCCTGAGTTGTGATGTCATCCAGCTCTCAGTGAGCAGCGAGGGCACGGTGCTCTTCTCCACGTGGTTGGCTGAGCTAGGGTTTTCTACAAGGATGGTCTGACAGCAAATCCAAATGATTGAGTGACACTGGTAGAACATGCTGAGAAGGGAGACTGTGGGTGTAACCACTTCTCATCGCCTTTTGTCACTGTTCAGAGTAACGTGGGATGCTTCACCTTCCTCAGCTAGCATGACTAAAAGCTGCTCCCATCTATTTGGAGCAACACTGTTACTGTTTCTACTCCTTTATGAGATTTTTATCAAAATGCACAATTTCAGAAGACAATATAGTTTACAGATAATCTGGAGAATTTCATTCTAATATAATTTAATGAGATTTATTTTGCTTTAAAATACAATAATGTCCGAGGCAGGAGCAGCATAATTAGTAAATTGTATCATTCAAACCACAGGAACACAATTGAGGACTCAACAGACATTAGAGTAGAATAGGGAGAGAATTTGGCCAAAAAAAAAATGGAATGGACTGCAGCAGACCAGTTTTTTGCACTGCTGAAGTTTTAGAATTTAGTACTGGGGAAGTCTGAGGACATTAGAGTAGTTTGTGCACAGAGGTCTGATACAAGGACTATACAAAATCTTTGTTTCTCTGAAGCTTTGATTTTCACTTAAGTGGTGAAAAATTTTCTTAATCCAGTGCACAATGGCAATTTACCTGTCAGCAAGGGTCTTTTCATGTAGTCACTGGAGACCTTGGGCTTCTGCTGATAGCAAAGCACGTGGCTTCCTTCACGCTTGGAAAGATGAGGTCTGGCTGTTACTTAAAAAAAAAATCCCATCAATGTCACTATCTCTGATATGCTGACTAAGTGCTTATTTATCACTTTTTAATTGAAAATGTTCCTTAGAAATATATTTACCAAAAATATTCTGTTAATATAGCTAAGATATAGTTCCTCATTCTTTTAATGAACGGCAACCATAAGCTTTCTTTTTAAAAAAATCTGTGGGCCTGACTCTCCGAGGTGAAAAGTTGAGGCAGTTCAGCATTTTGAAATCTCAAGACTTTTAACAATACACTGATAAAATATTACTGCATGTCTTAAATACAGCAAACACGCCCATCTTAAAGAATTATAGTCCAGATGGGAATATTGGAAGTGACCTTAGAACAGAAATCCTTCTGCTTACATGTAAGCATAATAGTTCCAGCTAAGTCAAGACTACAGGATTTGGCCTCCATGTCTGCTCTGCAAAGAACACTGACCCTGCAGGGGTCGATATATAGCATGTGCAATGAATGAGATACATCATAATAAAGGAGTAATTACGTTAAAGATGCCTGTCATTTCGACTATTTTGGTGAAAATGTTTAGGATTGTTTTATGTTGTTTTGGGAATGATAGAGAAAAATCAATAATCATTCATAGTCCTCTCAAATGAAATAGCTTCCATTAAGTACTGGATGGCAGTATAGCTTTTCTTGGATAGATTTTTGTATAGATATCCATACATAAAATCATAATATACTTTCACAGTGACACCAACATAAAACAACTGAATTATATAAGCTGTATCTCAATCAGATTTTGGCTGGGATAAAGGCAAATCCGTAACTCCTCATTCTCTGCTCTGAAAAACAAACAATCATCACAGCCATTTTAAACAGAAAACAAATACTTATATACCTAGCAATCTTCTTAGTGAACTGCCTCAAGAAATTCCAAGACCTATGGCACTAAGTATACGAACTCTAGTTACCCAAGCAAAAGCAGCAATCTGTAGCACTTTGGAGCCAGTAGCAAACCTATAACAAACGTAAATCACTAGAAGGCGACAAAGAGCCACACTGTGTGATCATGAATACTCAAATACTCCAACCTGTACTGCATTAATGCTATACGTGGTTATAATCTTCCGCAAACGGTTGAATCTGAACATTGATCAGCCTGTGTTGCATTTTCCTTTCATCTTGTAATTGAAACAAAATATGGGGTTTAGGAAATATGACTCTGGCAGAAACTTCCTACCTAACATTTGGTAAATCAATTAGTCTATCGATCAACTTCCTTCTCTGATGTTTCCAAACCTGTGACACGTGAATACAGAGGTAAGAATGAACTAAAAGTATGTCAAGTGTTCTGTGGTCCTTGTAGACATGTGGCAGTCTGAAGTGCAAACTTGTTTTTTTATTTAGGAGCTCAGGTCTTGCTGTTTCTCTGTAACCCTTTATTCTGTTGCATTTCTAGATTTTAGAAACTAAATCTCCCTTAAATTCCCTTTTACATACAGTAATTCTGCAATTGTACTTGGAAGAGTGAACGAGATAAAGCAATTAGACTGTGTTCTGTAAGAAATGGTTATGAAATTCAGTGAAATGGGTTGTATTATACACTGAAGTATTTGCAGACAGTAGGGATACCATTCCTCACCCCAGTGCTTCTACTATCCTTATGTGCATCCCACATACAATCAGAAGGTTCTTAAAGCATCCCTGTGTTTGCTACTTTCATAAACGTTATATAAAAAAAGTATTGTTTTTTCAACCATTTTTGGTTGAAAACAAAAGCTTAAACCTCTAAATCCCCTGGAGAAAAAGGAGATAACAAGATGTAAACAAGTAAGTACTGTATCTGAAGATCTTTAGATATGCTTCCAACTGCGGGTAGGGGGAAAGACTCTCATTTGCAGTTCATACTGATTTAATTAGAACAGACTTAAAGCACGTAGATGTAAACCAACCAATTAAAACGATGTTCATTTTTGCAATATTTTAAATTACACCGGACCCAGAGAAGCGTACTGAAGCAAGGTAAGACCAGATGCACCCCAAGCATCCAGTCCTGTTCCCCCTTATGGATACGCTCTTCCACTTCCCCCAGCCTTCACCCTGTCCTTCAGGCTGGACCTCTTTCCCTCTAGAAACCGCAATGCCGAGCGAGCTGGCTCAGCACATTCCTGCCAGGCAACCAGCCACAGCCTAATCAGCCCCAACTTAATCAGCCACTGTTCCCACCGGGGCCGGCAGGCGGCATAAAAGCCTGTTTTCTGCCCCAAAAGGGCAGGGCGGGGCGCGCGCGCGGCTCACGTCACGAGGAGCCGCCTCACGGTGGGCACGCGGCTGCCAACGGCCGCCCCGCGCGCCCAACGGCCCCGACGTCACAGCCGCGCGCCGGAGGAGGCCCCGCCCCCTCGCCGCTAGCTCGCCGCCCGGGCGAGGGAGAGATGGCGGCCTCCCCGCGGGGTGGGCGTTGAAACGTCATCGCATCACATCGCATCGCATCGCTCCGCGGGGTTTCGGGGGGTTTTTGGAAGGCGACCGGGAGGAGCGCGGTGTCGGGAGCGAGGGCCTCTGGCAGCCGCTGGCGAGCGTGCGGTCCCGACCCCGCAGGCTTCGTGTCCGCTCGGAGGAGATGCGGGGGTGACGCCTGCAGGAAGGTCAGTGTGGGAGCACGGCGCTGTCAGGGGCTGCGCGGGCACGAGGAGCTCCCTCGGGAAGCCCTGTGACCCGGCGCGTGTGGGAAGTCAGGGGTCGGATGCTAAACTTCCGTTATCCCGCGACTAAAGGCGCAGCAAGCTGTTCCATCTCTCGCGAAGAGGTGCCTGAACAGGAGATTTTATTGATAAACTGTTGGGAAAGCCTCGGGTTGTGCCCATACCTGCTTCGCCTGACACCGATGTGGTCAAGGAACCTGTGCGTGGCCTACGAGCCAAACGAAGCTTCCAGGGGCGTTGTAAATCCGTGTTAGATGGTCCACAGTGCTCAGCTGTCACGATCCCAAGCGTGCAGATACTTCTCCATAACTGCCCAAAACTGAGGAAGGTCAAGTTGAGCGCAGCGCCGATTTTATCGGTGAGCGTAAATGCAGTTTAAAGCATGACTTCACTCACCCAAGAGAACGTTGACACCTTGTACTATAGGCAGTAAAAGGTGAAGTTCTGCTGCAAGTCGGTAGAATAGCATTGCAGCTTGGGGAGCACTGAGAAGTTAGAGATTGCTGTGAGAAGAGCCTGATCTTCAAAGGAAGATAAGATTTGCACGTACAGGCCATGGTTAAAACAGTTCAGTAGCACTCTTTTTCCCATGATAGAAAGGTGGGTTATACATAAGGTCACTAAATTTGAGTAGTCTGTAATAAAATACTGGCCTGCTGTTGTGAAGGCAAAGATGTCCTCATGCTTACGCTGTGTCACAGCATCTTGATTGGAAGTTGAGTTGCTGCTAGCAACTTAGTTCGCAACTTTGACTTGTGAACTAAAGTTTAGGTTATGCCAATTAAAAAGCCTTCTTTTTAATGCACGCAAACAGAAAGATTTGATTGTAAAATAAATTTGAAAGGTGTCTGTCACTTTTCCTGGTTTAAAAATATAATAGAATGCTTAGGATCTAAAATATTTTTATATTGCTAATCCTGTAGCAGTGTGACCCATGCTAAAGAAATCAGAAAGGGCTTAACACAAGGCTATTCTCCAGAACACAAGAAACTTGAAAGTGCTTGTTAGAGGTTCTTAGGCTTCCTATCAGAAATGCAGCCGTTTGAATAATTTGCAGAAATCCCACCAACCTTTTTGATAAGCATATTTATAATCAGTTCTTCATATGTGCACAGTTGATCTGATTTTCATATGAAATGTCAGCATTCAGCTAAAGATTTTTCTTTATTTTTAATAACAGCAGTAGAAAATTGTAGGATCTATATGGAATGGAGTGGTGAACAGAGAAAAACATCAATTCCTTTGAGCAAATAAAACAGTGTACTGGAATAGTACTGGTCACCACATTTCCAGGTAGATGTTGCAGAACCAGAGCTGGAAAAGGCAGCACAGAAAGAAGAAATAAAGGTAACTGATTGAGGGATAAGAATGAGAGTAAAGCTTTGAGGTTGTAGACTTCGGTACATTTGTCTGAGCTTTCTCTGTTGGCTATAACTATTTGCTTTTCTCCATTCTTCATGCAGGCTCGGTGTAGGACATTCTGCTGGGCCTCGGGGTGCACACCACATTTAGTTACCTCTTAACACAGGCAGTGTTCCCCATGCATGCTGTTCTGTATAAGTGCAATTTTTCTGTGCTGGAAAACTGTTTGCCAGGGTACTTCTTCCCTACGTCCTCTATTCTCCCAGTTCTCTGTTATCCCTTCTGTGTCAGGCTCTGGTGACTGCCATGCACTTTCTTCCAGTGCCAGGCCAAAGTGCATCTCTCTTCTCCATCCTACAATGATTTCTGATTTCATTCTCTCCCTGTGAAAGCTCCATGTCCTCAGATGAATTTTCTGTTTTGTTCCCTCACTTCGGAGATTTTTCTGCACATCCCTTTTCTTTGCTGATAGTGGTTGGTGTCCTTTTTGTCAGTTTATTAGTTGTTAAATTGTATTTAGGGGATAGGTAGAAAAGATTTTCCCTAGTTTTCTCTTGTATCAGTAAGATTGTCAGCTAATGCTTAGAACACAACAGTCCACAGTTACTGCGTTGTGTCGACCAAAAAATGGGTAAATATGCTTCTAATAGTTGAGCAAACTGTTTTCTTAGCATGGTCAAGTAATGAACAGCCAAAAATAGATTAGGGTTGCTGTTCTAAACAGAAGAGGAAGATATTGCCTAAAGTGTAAATATAGGGAATTAAATTCTGATGAAAGGAAGTACTTTTTTTCATAGAGTTTAGAACTAGTGGCTAGAGGAAACAAGTGGCAGCAAATTTTGTATGAGGCAGTAAACTCCATGGTTTAGAGCATACACCAGCTGCAGACTGGAGGCTCGTTATTTTCTGTTTGTTGAGAATTCGGTAGGACAGAAGTATTGACTGCTGTCACAAACAAAATGTAATACAGATAAATTGTCAGAGTAGATGAAACTCAATAAACAATGCAAGGGGACAGTGTTTTGCTGTAGAAATTCTTGTGAGGTTCAGTACGACCAAAAGTATGTTTTAGTGACCAGTTTAGACATTGAGATTTAACATCGCTTTAAAGCCCCAGTCTTGAATTGAGCTGTGCTAACACAGTCTGAGTGCGGGAGCTCTTCTGAAAACCTCGCCAAGAAGTGTTCTGGACACACCTAAAGAAAGCTGGTTTTATCATTGTACTTGCTGATGGGAGTACTGACAGGTTTGAGCTGAACAAGAGCCAGTGTATGTTGGATTTGTTCAGCAGAGGAAATGACTATGTCATTGACCATGTGGAATCTAGGACGGCTGATGACACTTCACAGAGAATAAAAATGTTTTGGGAATGATGCAGATCAAGTTGAAGGTTTACATCAAAGCTGCTTTCTGTGTATATAAATGGGGCTGAAGTGAATATGGGCCAGGCTGAGATACCTGATTTCTCATGTCATATCCCCCATGGGCTGAAGTGCAAGTGAACCTTAAAAATATTATTCCTTTCCTTTAAATTTTGATCTTCTTCTAAGACAGAGCAAAATAAACTTTACTGATCCTCTGAGGCTGAAGAGATCTCAGTGGCATCAGCAAGAGCCTGATGGCTGTAAGCTGTTTAGTGGGGCTTTTCTGTGCACATTGGGATGCTGACTGGAGCCTTGCTTTGGAGGCAGTGTTAAAAATGATTGCTTGGTTGTTGCCCACTTGTAATATAGTGGAAGGGATGCATTGGATAACTACCACGACTTGAGCTGGGATATTTTTAAGGGGATCAAGATAAGCCTGTTGGTGCATACTTGGTATTTCATGGTAGGCTTAATTGCTTTTGCAATGGAAATCTTTCTTGCAAACAAGATGGTGAGTTGGCATTTCAAGAGTGCTCTGACTAATTGTACTAGTTGCGCTCTCCAGCTGCCCCAAGCTGGCTTGAAGGGCATTAATAGCAAAACAGATCTGTGGACACAGTGATGACTAGCAGGTAACTAATTATTTATTATGCAGCAATAATGCTGAGGAGTCTCTGTCACAGATCAGAGCCTCTTGTACTTACAGCTTTGCAAACATGGAATAAAACGGACATCTCTGTCCAAAATAAAATGGATTTCCATGCCCAAAAGAGGTTTGTAATCAAAGAACTTTGTCGTGATCTCTGGTAGCTGTAAATTTAAATGCTTGTTCTAAATTCTAAGTACTTGTACCTTGTTGCTCTGTTGTCCTACAGCTGCAGCAGTGAACTAACGTTAAAGCAGAAGGGACATGTTCTGCTGTGCTTGCAGACACCCTGCACATCCACTGCAGGGTGTGAGTCAGAACTCAAGAGAGGGAGGACAGTGTCATTTTTTTTTTTTTTTTAAGAGCTGGCAGAGATGGCTTATCATACTAATGTTGCTAATGCATTTGATTTGAATTTGAAAGCATTTTATATACCCTAACCAAAAAGGTTTGGATTTCTTTTGGTTTTCTTTATGTAACCTGTAAATATCGATGAAAAGGAGGAAAGTCTCATCTGATTTTTCTTAGAGGAATAATCTGAAAAAAAAAATACAAGATCTGAGCTCAGTATGAAGACAAGGCCTTCTAGTGCTTAAAAAAATGACAAGAATTAACAGGAAGTGTAAAGTGAGATGCAATATTAAGCGTGAGGAAGGATGCTGAATTACTTCCGTGTCATCTGTTTGCTTGTTACAAACTATTTCAGACATGTAATTTTTATCCTGAATGTGCAGTTTTAATTCCATATGAAAACCATGTGCATGACACTAACACTGAACATATTTTAATTCTGTCTTTTGGGGATTCCTGTTGCCACCTTGATACATGCCTGTAGCTTCCATTACTTTCACCATGCATCTGCAGTAAAATCTCTCATAGATGTACCCAGGGCAGAGTTTATATCTTTCAGTATGAGAGAGACAATTTCGCTGTTGGGTGGGCAGGAGGGAAGGTGTTGGTTTTTTGTTTGTTTGTTTTTTTAAGCCAGCTGGCAATTGATTTCTGAGGCTTGTTTTAAAGCACCAGGTAAATTCAGAGATTATTCATAAAAGCCACCTTCAAATTGTCCACAATTTTCCTTTTTTTTTTCTTACCTTTGTATGCCAGTCATGGGTGTGCTTTTCTTGAAAGGAGGAGTCTGCGGAGTTCTCTTCATTCTCCTGAAAGATAAATGCGGACATGCACAATTCCACCAGTTGTATTGGTGTGCAATCATCTTTTTTTTCTTAATTTAAACTTCCTTAACACAGAATTTAATGCAGTTAGATCTTAGATCAATAGCCACGTTAGCACTGCACAAAACTGGTTTAGTCTTTTCTATATAGTCTGCAGAAGATGACATCTTTATTGCTTTCTCCTTTTCATGTTTGTGTCTTTTCAGTATTTCATAATGTCCAGTATTTCCATCCCCCCCCTTTTGAAAGCTAACTGTATTCCTTGCTGTGGTTTGTGCTATATTAACTGAAGAGAAAACAAGATGTTCCTTGTTTTCTACGTAGAAGTTTACGTAAATGTAGTCATGTTTGTGAATAAATGAGAATTACCACCTGTGGAAACTTTATTTTATGGCACTTTTTTTAAAATCACACTTGAATGCAATTAATAAGTTTTCACATGAAAATAGTTTACTTTTGTGACTTAAAGTTCTTTTCTTCCTCAAATATATATTTTTTTTCTTCTAGGCTTTTTTTCCCCAAAAACTACGTGGCAGTTTTTGAGCTCAGGGTTAAAAGGGAAAGTTGTTTCTGGTTGATGTTATGAAGTCATGCCACGTTTTTCATCACTTTTTGTTTGCCTCGGTGTCCTTAATCAAAGTAGACCTTTTCTATTTTATGTTTCTGGGTTGTGAACTTTCCTTTGCATTCTCAAAATTAAAGATCTTATAAAGTACTGTCATCACACAACCACAGATTGTGTTCTGCATCGTGTTATTACTTGATAATGAAAATGCTTTCTTATCCTTATTTCTCCTAGTCTTTCCCATTATTCACATTTACCCAGCAAATATTTTCCTATCTTCACCTATCTGAATATTTGTACTATGTTTAATTTTTAAAGTTGGACCTCTGTGGCAAATAAATACGGTTGAAAGTCAGCAAATCCAACAAAGAAAACCTATGTAGTAAACATCCATTTCAGAAACTGAATTAAACTTCTGCATGTTCAAAATACATAGGGAAACACTTGTAGAACTCTGAGGAAATCTTGTTTGTGGTTTAATAACTGAAACACAACTATTGAGGGCAGTATAGCCTGTAGGCATGTTTACAGAGCCACTGATAGGTCTTAGTTCCTCCCATCCTTGGCTTTGTCATTCAGCAGGTGTGACTGTGCAGTGTGTGTGTTGATTTTGGCAGAAACAGTTCTGTGGAGTTTCTGGTGTACGTTTTCTAATGCAGTATAAGTTTGTTCTTGTTGATTTAATGCTATCAGAACTATTTTAAGGCTGTTGACTGCTGCTGTACTGTTGGCATGTGCTAACACTGTACCATATCCTGCTCAGAGATTAGTAATGTTGAACAATAGTCTAATGAAGAGAGAGAAGTCCCTACACAACAGGAGTAAGAACTTGCTCTAGTTCCTGTTGAATTGAACAGAAAACACAAGTTCAACAAATTCTTCCCCCTCCCAGGGCAGAAGGAGCAGACTTAGCTTGTGTATAGTACCCTTCACTGCTGATGAGCAGCCTTGTTCCACTGAAGGCTGACACAGGTTTTCCATTCCTTGCTAGTTGAATGTCGAGTAAATACGCCATGTTATGAGGGCAGTCCTTCATGAGTCAGCAATCATAGAAAAATGTGTTTTGGACTGTATCTGTTCTTTCCTTCTAGCTTCCTGTTGATTTTCTGCCTCATTCTTTAGGTCTAGCTTCGGATATTGAGAAGAATGTCATGTATGTTCTAGTGACTGGCCATGTAACTGCAGTAAAATAGCTTGAACTAGTTTTGATTGGTAACACGTTCCTGCTGTAGGAGTTTGCTATTTTTTTCTGCAGTTGCCAGTGCTGGGTGCCGTGATAAAGGGAGAGAGAAATGTTGGAATTTGTCAGTGTGTTCATGCATGTCTATAAAATTAAGACCATAGTAGATAAAGTATTGTAGACAATGGTAAATCCTGTAGATGATTCTTGGATTGGATTACACCTCTGTCCCTGTATGCGGAAGTGTAGCAAATACGTGCTGACAGACACCTTCTAACCAGGCCTAACCGTATTAACA
>VXAA01004708.1:0-61606 GCA_013399115.1 Anseranas semipalmata
TATCATCCCCAGCCAGCTCTCTGATTGGCTAACTGCCTTTTTGGGTCAATTAGAGCAGGATTGCCCTTCTGAAGTAATTGCACACTTATAGTGTGCGGACTTCTTATAACCAAGAGTAATCCCTCTATTCGGATCTGAGAGGTTTTAATACAACCTTTTCCAGCTCTTCCGGTGGTTGCTCCCTGCCTGCCTGTACTGTAATTTGCCTCCATTGTGTCTAGGTTGAGCAAACTTGGCTTACTGACAGTCTCATACAGGTCCATCTTTTTTTTTTTTCTTTCTCCATTTGGTAGCCTGTACAGAGGAGACACACCAAATTGTCTCTGTGTTCCATCCATTGAAAGGTTCAAGTTGAAATTGTCTACGTACCTTGACAGGAAACTTAAGACCAACAGAAGTAAATAGTCCTGTCAAATAAGGCATGAGTTAATACGAGAATAAGCATTCAATATTATCCCAATACGACAACAATAGTGAGGTTAAAAGATAAAACACGTCAAAGCCTCATACAGAAAATAACACTTTCTCATGCTGCATTTCATCTTTTTAGTTCAAAATGTTAAGTACAAGTAAGAGCCACATATGAAGCAAGGAACCACTGTGAAAGCCGCTGTGCTTCTCTCAGTCAGTACAACACAGTCTTGACCTTCATGCCATAATAGTAAGCCAAAGTTCTTGAAAGAAGGCATTGTTTCAAAAGCCAGCTGTTTTTTCAAGGGTGAGAAATGCCTATTAAGGACTAGGTTGAAACCCCTGAGGTCAAATTATATTTGACATGCGACATCTAAACTTCTTTATCTGAAAAGGGAATTTTAAAAAGCTCTCACTCCTCTGTGCTACTTAGCTGTGCTTTGAACAGAATCCAGTATAAGCGTGTACTGAAGGGAAGTCCACGGAAATGCTTTAGGTATGGCTTTAGATATCATTTCTATTTATCTAAATATTTATCTCGCGGTGAGTATATCTGATTCTCTCCTTAGGGCCTGCAGAAAGTTATTTTTGTCTCAGATAGGTATGGCATTACGTATGCAGTAGATAAAGTAACACCAGTCTCCCCTATCATTAGCAGCACCAGAGGAAACAATTACAAGAGATTTAAAATGATGCAGTTTATCTTACAGTAGCGTGTTTCTAATAAGAGCCTATATACAGATGCACAGGTATTTTTACATCTTTCACAGTACAGAGCATAACAAGCTTATAAAGTGCCAGTACCTTTAATTAATTGCCACAGCAGTGACAATGTGACATCAAGAGCTGCAGTGTCACTGACAACGGGTGAAATTCAGGAAGCATCATTTGGACAGAGGCACACAGCAATAAACGCTCATCTAAGTTTTTTTAGACAACCTGATTTCTCAGATCTTGTGAAGTGCTCCACTAGCATTAATTTCTCCATGCAGGTTCATTCATGGGGAAACAAAAAAAAAAGTCATGGTTGAGGGCAAATATTAGCAGAACATGAAAAAGGCAAATTTTGGCCTGCACCTTCAATATTATTTTTACCATCTCTTTAGTGATTGGGATCCTTTAGCTCCATCTACTGGTACCATGTAACCTGCAGCAGCCTGCCGAGTGTCAGCTGGGAGACAACACTCACTTGAACACAGAGGGCAACAGCCAGTGGCAACTGCAGGTGGAATTGCAAGTTTAACATGACCTTTTCTGGGAAGCTGCGGCACATTCAGAAGATCCCAGATGAAGTGACGATACTTCGTGGTACTGATGTTCAATACACAGATGGAGTATCTGCTCAGCAATTCTCATCAGTCTGTGCAATGAGAAAGGCGCATGTAGGTACATGACAAGAAAGACGCGTACGTGAAAGATAAATGCAGGTATCTGTAGGAGAGACAGAGCATGTTATCTTCATTTGGCTGTTGAAAGTCTCAAGTACCCTCAAATGTGCTAAAAAAAAAAAATCACTGAGACTTCACAGTAACTTCCAAGGGATACGATATAAGACGACATTTCAAAAGGCACAAGGAGCTTAGGTTTAAGTAACTGGGTTGTGCCCAGATTGTCAAATTCTTGCAAGCTGCCCTCTTTAAAAGCGTGCAATATATGCTAACACTAATGTCCCTAAAATGGTTATCGATAAGTGGTAAAAGAAAAAAAGAAAAAAAACAACAACAAATAGACAAGTTCTCTCAGTCCAATTTTCTTTTTCACAGTGTCTCAAATCAGTTCCTTTTTTGCCTATAGCCACACATCAGAGTCAGTACATCAGTCCTGCCACATTGGAAAATGGCCTTTCAAAGTCCTTCACTGAAGCATTCACAGATTTACCCCAGCCGAAGTAAATATAATCACGTAACAGCTAGGTCCTAACAGTAAGGCTTATTTGTGTATCTTCTCAATGCAGTTTACAGCTATTTAGGAAGCTGGTTTTATATCCAACAGCTTTGATGCAACTCTATATGCATTTTTAGGAAATATTGTTTGTTAGTTCATTGTTAATGTCTATTTATATGGCCACAGCTTTATTAAAAATGTCTGTTCTGTCTTTTCTTTCTGTCTTTGGTACATAAGGATTAGACAGAATTTTGGAAAACTCTGCTATGTTTTGACACTATCCATATACAAATAAAGCTCATTTAACAAACAGTTTCAGCTTTGTTCTCTCATATACAATAAAGGTGAAAATTAATTACCCTCTTTTCCCATAATACCAGATTGAGAGAGAACTATCTAAAGATATATAAGGACTAACTGTTTTCTACAGGATACTTAAGGGAAACAGATGGTTGCAATTATGCTTTTATGGAGGTCTTACCTAAAATGCTCATACTCAGCTGCCACATTACAGTTTGACTCTCTGTTATAAATACATATACTAACCTTTGTAAAGGTCTGTACACATTTTAAGCTAGAGGGGACCATAAAGCTTGGTAGCTACTTCACAGGGAAAGAAACCACATCAAAAACAGAAGGCACAACAATACTGGAACTTCTGGGACCTAAAGGAGGAGACGTGTCTGTTACTTAAAACAACTAAAATCATGCAGCAAATCGGCAGAGGGAGCCAACTGCCTTGTTTTAGAAGTACCAGCTCTGCTATCCCACAGTCAACTGGCAGCCCGTGTACCAAATCTGTACATCACTTTACCACAGGGGGGTGAATCTTCCCTTAACTGGAGAGGAGTAGGTAGCCTTGCTGTGTCTCTCGGTCCAAAGGGATTATTGGGAAAACCTGAGCTTTGTTGCATCATACTTGTTTACTGATCCATCCAGGCTGTCCTGCCACCTCTGGAAGTGACCACTACCTAAATGCTTTTGAGGAACCTGAGAAAACACCTGTTTGGTTGCAAATAACTAACTGAGGAAGAAAATTAAAACAAAAAACAAAACAAACAAACAAAAAAAAACCATAAACCTTCATCTCCCCTGACCACTTTACATCTGTGTAAGCATCTTAAACTTTTCATAAGAGATGTAGAAGCAGTTTTGCTGAAACCAGAAGGGATAGTTATAAATAGCACTTCTTTGACAACAATAAATACAATAAATTAAATAATAATACTGCAATGCCATCTCCACAGTATCTCTCTTCTTTGTTTATTCACCTTTACACTCTCATACGTGAATTTTCCTTTTGTTCTCACATGATGAGAGAATGTAAAACAAAGGCAAAACCAGCTAATTATCATGATGCATTTTAAAATCTGAACGGCAGTTTTGACACTGTAAAGTAATACAGCACAACAGTCTGTGCAGTTTTGGGTGTCTAGTTCCAGAATCATTTTGCTTCATGGGAATTAAAAGAAAAAAGGTCCAAGGTTAAAAGATACAGTCCTCCTGCCCCCAGCTCAGAAAGTGTTTTCCTCCCAATATATGTTCCTCTCTGTTTTCTCATCCTTCATAATGGTGAGTTTGAAGGCTAAACCATCTCTGTGACCTCAGTTAAATCTATCAGTCTTTGATGCATTTACACAGGTACTCTTGAGGGAACAATTTGATCAGCCAATCATTTAATTACAGACTACTGAATTAATAATGCAGGAGAACTTAACTCAAAATGAGAAGAAGGGTGTTATAGGACTGACAGCTGGGAAGACGTGATGCGATCAATGTAAATTTATTTGTAAAGTGAACATACGTTATATGGAAGCAGTAAAATGCAATAAATGCAGAAGAATCAGGCTAATTCTTCAGATATCTTCCCATTCTCTAGCCAGAGGAGTAGAAGGTTTTGTTCTGTGGATATAAACATACATATTTACAATATTTTCTAATTAGGACCAGTGAAAGGACAAAAATTATGTTCTCCTTCCATTAAATATCCCTCTGCTGTATTAGTCATCCAGATAGCGGATGAAGGGTGTGCTGGAGCAACACCTGTCCCAGCTCAGGTGCTGTATGTACCCAGGGTGCTCCCTCCTCTCCAGCAGTTGCCACAGCAGGCTGCCTCTCCCCCGCCCCAGGGATTACCGGCCCCACTGCACAGAGCTAGGCTGGCATGATGCAACACAGCGCGAGCAGTCTGGGAAGAGCTTCAAACATGATGCAAGAGCTACGAACAAGTGGTGAGGCTGTCACCTCAAAAGATCATTGCTTTGATTTCCTTGTCCAGCAGACTCATGCCAACAAGTAATGCTGGCACTGCAGAGGTTTTTGTGATATCTGTAAGATCAGAAAAGAAAGATGAAGACTTTAATTTTTCCTGAATGGTAGGGAATATTACTTCTGGGAAGTCTTTTATGAGGTTCATTCTCTGGAGAAAATCCATCCTGTTTGTAATAACTCTGAGATAACCTCACCCAGACAGAGATGATGGTTACAGTACCCACATCGCCCAGGCCAACGAGACTGTTCGCGTGCTCTAAGACAGCGGTAGGTTTGCAGCAGTGGATTGAGCACCGCCTCATTTTATTCACTGGGTAAAACTTCCCTCTAGGTAAGAAAAGGTTTGTGTGACTGTCAGCAACACTCCAGGACTGGAGATGCTAACCTCAAGCATTGGTTGCAGCACACTGCCAGAGCCGAATCCCCTCCTCCATAACAAATGGTTTTCTCCTCGGATCTTAAACCTGAAATGTTCCACAGTTCTATCATTTAACACTGCTAGATGATAATCTGCAACCAGGTCTGAGAGCTATATTCAATTTGCATCTCTGCCACTCACTTATTCTGCTAGCCTATCATGAAGTTTTTTACTTGTATAAATGGGACTTATATTTATAAGTACGTCACAAACATGGATGGGAGGGAGACAGTTTATCAATGTTGTCAAAGCCCTCAGAGACCACAAAGGAAGAAGCAACAGAGGAGTGTCCAGTGCCTACTTTAAAGCACTGAATTTTTTAATGTTATTTCTCATAATCTGAAGCCCACCTGTATGTGTTAATATACTGCGCTGCAGGTGCCTGAGGTATTTACAATTATATGTAAGATGCAGCACAGAGTTTAGTAGGAAGTTAGGATGAATTTTGAATTGATGTTCATTTTTATCTAAGCTCTATATTGTTTCTTTATTTATACAGTAGAATAAAATATCCTATAAGGTTTTTGTTTAACTTCTGTGATTTACTAAACACTTCTGCATTGTCTGCTGGTTATGTGGCTACTGTCTCATTCTATTAATATTTTCATTTTTAGAGATCAAGGGTGTTTTCCATTTGCTGTTCAGCTGCAGGAGAGAACTGCTTAGCTTGGCCCAGTGATCTGTAAATTCAGAAGTGTTGCACCACAGAATACACAATATGTGCGTAAACTGCTTGGCTTAAAGTGTTTTAATGCTGTTGCAAGAAATATTTAAACTGTAAGAAATAACAAAAGTGTTAGAATGAACTTAGAAATTACAGTACGATCCAGAAATTACTACATAAAATATCCTACCACTCCACTTCTCTATCTTTCCTAATACAACACAGTTTATCTGTTTTACTTTCAATGTCTAAAGATAGCACTTGTTCTGGTGCTTTTTCATGCTTGCTCTACACTGACATTTGCTGGGCCCAATATAAAAACCAGATTAAGCTCCATGAGTTTCTACAAAAGTAATTCAGCACTTGAAACACTGTTAGAACGCTGTGTTTGTTCATTCGGCCAGAAGAGGAGTTCAGCCCAGTGCAAGCAGTGAGCACAAGACCTGGCAACCAGCTAAGTCTGTAACATCTATCCACAGGAGCAAATCTCACCCTGTTTCAGAGGTGCGGTCCTAACGTTATATCTGGTTTGAATATTTTACAATGTTTTCACTGTATATTTCCCACAAGGGGTCTTAAGAATTCCCTGTTCGTACCATAGCTGCACTACATCAAGAAACTCTAGGAAATCTGCTGTAAAAAATGAAATAGCACCAACACAGTTTCTCAGAGGAGGATATCATGGAATAACAAGTACTGAATTCGTAAGAGATGTAAGAACTACTCCTGCTCTTGGTAACTTCCTCAGTAGGAAGAGCAGGCTGATAAGCAAACAAGGAAAAATATTCAAGTATGCTTCATTTGCTACCCAAATGTCAGTGTACAAAAATAGATATTTTTTTAATCTAAAGTGAATACATTACTGTTAATGAGAAACATTGTCAAAAAATCATTCCAGTGTGGCAAGCAGTGCTCACCGCAGAACATCAGGTAAGAGAGTATTGGAATAAAGGGCAGATAAATTATCTCAGCATAGAACATCTAGGAACATAGCATCTATGTTATGCCTAAGTGACATCTCTATCACCTGTACTAGAAACCTGGATTCCCTCACTGATGTTCACAGCAAATTTAATAAGCATTGCCTCAGTATCAGACTGCCTCTAGAACAGTTCTGTACTGACATAATTGTCCCAGGCATTACAATCAGGATCAAGAATAGTAATTTACAGACTACCAATCCATGGCACAACCATAAATCAGCATTGCTACTTTCATAAAACTGTTAACCATCTGAAACACTCTCCAAGAGCAGAAAAAGTAGTCCCTGACCTTCAGACACTGCCCCACCCTATTTGCTCTGGGAAAAACACTTGCACGTCTTATCTCCTTAATCTAAAAAGGGCTTTTCTACAGCAAAAATATAATTTGAGATAGAATTTACAGGGAATCATGTTACAAATTACATCCTATGCAGGAAGAAGTTATTTGAAAAATATCTTTCAAGAACCCCATTTTCAGATACCAGGAACCAAAATGGAGCAAACAGAGCTAGATGTTTGGCAACAGATTTGAACACTAATTTCTCATCTCCACTAAGTACTCCCGCCACAGTAAAAACACTTCTCACAACAAAGCCATCCAAATCCCATGTTCCTACAGTTACATATCCCAGCATAAACTTCATCCAGTTTACTAAATGTTCTCATGAAAATACACATAACTACACATTAAAATGGACTTTCATAAACATTTTGTGAAGAACAGGAACAGCGAGGTAACATTTCTCAAAATTCTCAAAACCATTTCTCACTTCTCATTTCTTACTCCTGATCTACGAGATAGCTTCAAAAGATGTGCGTCCTCCTTAACTCACAACTATCACCTATCCTTGTTTTTCCTCAGATCATCTCATTGATATATAATTAAATTCAGAGAAACTCAGCTGGTATTTAGTTTTGAAGTCTATTGCCTGTATTTCATGCTTGAAGGAACTGCACACCCAAAAGTTCATCTTTTTCCTGTTTATATTATTTTTAAAAGTTACCTCTATCTAAAAATTGTCTTATGTCTTAAGAGCAGCACAGCTGTAACCCATGCACTGAAAGAGGGATTTCTTACCCCTCAAGCCAGTAGGCCTCCAGGTTAGGAAGTTGCTGCTGATGGTTTTATACTCCCATAAACCAAACAAGGAGGAGCCAATTATGATAGAAAAACACTTGCAATGTCTGATTGCCATTTGCTAATAGTGTATTTTTGTTAATTTTATTTTTGTAAATTATTCTATAATTCTTCAATTTCTAGCATTTTCAATTTTAGAATTTCTTTTATGATTCCATCTGATCAAATACACTAAAAATTTTTTTCATCTCACTAGTAAGTGTTATGTTCCCTGGCCATTTAATGTATACATAAATTTAAACTTCAAGCATTTTTTCTACTTTTTGATAGAGTGTTTGATTCTAACTTGTACTAATTGAAAAATGAAAAGGCAAAATACCTACTTGGCACTGAAAATTCCAGCAAAAATAGAAAGCTGATTTCCAGTATTAGCATAACTGCTTTTGTAATCATTCTGCTTTGCCATCACTAATTATCAACAACTTAGCTAGTAAGTGTTAAATGATGCTATATAATCTGTATGTTACTTGAAAGCAGATGTAGTCAGAGCAAAAATTTCAGATTGATGTGCAAAAATACATTTCACATATTTTATTGTTCAGCAAAGCACATTACATATATAAACATGCAATCATTTGATAAGCTAAATTGTTAAACACCTGTTTGTATGAACTCTAATGTCATTCATTCTGCTGTAATGATACTGGAAGTATATCTTTGAAATTGTCTGTAGGGGAATGAAAGTGAAATGTGTAGCTCGTCGTTTCTTCTTCAACAGATCTATTACTGAAGTGCAATTATTCTCTTTTCCAACAGCTTAAGCGTGAAGAGGATTTTCCCATTCTGTATGTACCCCATTACTAAAGATAAAAGGAAAAATTGTGACCTTGTTTGCATTTGCAGGAGCCTAGTGCATTTGCTGGGGTTTCCACAGTGTTCCTGACATTTGTTTCTGCTGTACTTCCAGTGGAAAACTTCAGGGGTTCTTCCTTGCTCTCCTTCCTACGTATTCTGAACTGTGAAACAGGCTGTGTGACAGAAAAAAAAAGTAACTGCATAACCTATCACTTTGTTTGGGCCACATGGGCTGTTTGATTTCAGAAGGGAGATCCTTCCTTTCATACCTCTTAGCGCCAGTACCAGTGTGTAATTGGACTTCAGAGTCCGAGGATTTATACGCCCTGGTGGAATGGTGCCTAGCAGCAGGAACATATCAAGCCAGCAATTTTAAGGCAACCTCTGAAATGGATAATGTTATGCTTACAACATACAATGCTTTCTGAAGTTGCTGACCCGCAGATTTGGGTTTGAAAGTATGTGAAGTCATACTTATGAATTCAATTTTTGTTCTGCTTACCAGCATGACATGAAGACTATGAATATTTTTTAAAACTGTTGCTGTGTCTTAGAGAAGTAATCACAAAAAACCAGTCAGCCTTAAGAGTGCGCCATAGTGTCCTGCCAGAACTTATCCGAAGAATATCTTATACATGATGACAAACTGGTACACTTCTGTTTTTAATAAAGGGATAATATATCCTTGATACATTTGATTAAAACAGGCGTTCTCCAAAACTAATGGTACAGTTAACAAACTTACAGCCCTTATGAAATAGGAGTAGGTACTTGTTGACTCTACTCTTACAGGAAAAAAGAGGAATAAATGATTAGTCTTTCCTATTTCTACCTTTGCCCTTAGCAGAAGGCTATGCAGCATATATTCATTTTTGCACTATTAATGCTATAAGATAGGTCTCTGGTGGAGGAACTAATTGCCAACTGGGAAAAGTTGACACCTGTAGCACAGATAAGCGTGATGACTTCAGTTACAAACCTGCACTAAATTTCCTTGTTCCAAGATACTTACTGTTTTGAGAATATGAGTTTGACAGAAAGCAAACACATAGGAATTCACATACAGAAAATATAAAGGGTGTCCCTTGATCTCACAGTTTTCCAGTCAGCTGATAATATCCAGAAAATTATTTTTTCAAACAAAAGAAAACATCAGCTCACTACCAAGTTAATGGCAAACTAAGTCACATAGATTGCAGAATATAACATTCACATCTTATTGTTTCGTATATAAACCTTTAAGGTGTTATCTAAAATAACATACATAGTTACCAGACCAAATAGCCCATATAAACTATGCTGAAAATATCATCTTTATTTACAGGAAGCTAATTAAAATGAACTTTAACTGGGTATGAGATCTGCAACAACCCTTCTCTCTCAGAGCCAGACCACAGTGCAGGTTTACGCTGCTGGGCAGAGCTCTAAGAAGGAAGATGCCCCTCACATACATGGGAAGAAAGTACTGGCCATGCAAAGATCTGGCTCACCTGCTTCGGGAAGAGGTGGAAAGCAGCTTGCAAACCATCATTTTGATCAGGTGTCATGTCTTGTTACCTATCCCTCCCTTCAGGCTTTACAATTACATGCTACCCTTTGCTCAAGTGAACTCCAAAGTTGCTCTTCCAGCCCTTGGTGTTGTTCTGCCAATACATTGTGGAACTTAGGAAAACAAAAGCTTAGACATCCTTTCATCTTGTATGAGCTTCTACATACACACATTATCATTATCTTATAGCACTGTTAATAATCACAACTACAAGAAATAGGCAGAAATAACAAAATCAGGAATATATTATGTTATTTTATAGGCACTTCCATAACCATGTAAATTGCTTTATAATTAACTAGTTGCTTCATAGCTAACTATTGGACTAGTTCATAGTCCAATATCTGCTTTAAAGAAAACCAGTTGGCTTGGGTTGTATAAAAATGCTGCCTTTGGGACCCAAGGAATCCCACACAGCTTTACAGAGCATGAATTAGATACCAGAAGAATCATTCCTTGCAAACCCAGCATCCAGTATGCACTCAGAAACAGCTCACAGCCTTCATATTAGCACTTTTAGCACTAGCTCTTTAGTGATTTAATGAAAATGCTCTGCTTCAAAAGAAACAGCTAATCAGATAATCACATTAGACTCTATCCTGTAGGCCTCAAGCAGTCAAGCTCCCAGAAATATCATTGAATAAAACAACAGGATTATGTCTTATGACCACACATTGTATTTATCACAAAGCATGGCCAATATTCACACTGTCATTATAAGATTTTTACATGGTTACCCGTGTTCTATAAAATAGAGCTGTTATGTTGAACAGATTATAAAACGGTACTGCAATGTTAAATGTTATTAGCATGTTACTTTTATTATTAGTCATTATTACCTATCACCAAAACATTAGTACTTCAGTGTAAACACTGCAAAACATACACATGATTTAACAGATGGAATATTGACAGATTGAAACACATTTGATCTGTTATCTATCCACAAGATCTAGAAATAAGGCATATGGTCAGCAGATTAGGAGAGTTTAAATTAACAGCCCGAGTGCTTTGCTTTCCTCCCACACACCTTAACTCTGTCAGTTATTCTGCTGGATTCCTCATAGTAAATCTGGTATCTTCAGGAGGTCATACCTGAGGAAGGCTGTTAGCTGGCTGAAACATCATTCTTTTAGTTTTTTCACTTTCCTGTGTACAAAGGAAACAAACAGTGAATAGCTAGAGGGCTTAGTCTTTTTCTTTTCTTTAAAAAAAAAAAAAACTTGACAGAGTTTTCTGCTAGGAAGATAACTGTGCGGCCTGAGAGACTTCACTTGTTCACTCTCACACATTTATACACAACTGACACTTTATTCCACTGAGAGGATCTTGACATAAAACTGTAGAATTGATCACATCTCTGTGATAGAAGCTTGACAGTTTTCCCACACAGCACTGTCAAAACTTCCCATCAGTTTCTGTAAACAGAATTAGCAGGGTGGCCACTTAGCAACCAACTGCTTTTGTTTTTGCAATCTTACAGCATGGCGCCGTCTCCTTTTAGGTTGAATGCACTCCTGTCCATACGATGGCCACTGAAAATCTTGGGGGGGCATTTTGCTATTCTGGTTCTCCAACTCTTCAGAATCAGAGTCGTCTTGCTGCATTGGAGGAAAGTGCCTATCGGGATAGATCTCCTTCAGTTTGCCCTCAAAGAATACATCTAGGCATCGTCCAGCCTCAGCAACCTCTGAATCTGGCTGTAAGAGAATAAATAACCATTCAGTCTTACTACACACAGAAATCATCAAGGATCAGAAACAAATGCCTACCCTACCCTAATGTCTCGCCTTGGTTCTGTCTGCTACATCTCCATTAGTCTCCTGTGCTCTTTCTACAGGCCATTAATTCTTTTTACAGTGTAAGTAAATTTACAATGTAAGTAAAAACCAGATGCTACTATTAAGGGAAATGATTCTGCACCTCTAAGAAAAAGAGATGTGCAGTGGACTAGAAAGAATAGCAGTTGCCATCGCTCAGGAATTTCTATACACCTGAATTTTCCTAGTTATTTTGCTGGATAAGCATGGCTTCTCACAGTAAACTCAGCATCATTCCAGAAAGTTGTCAGCTAAGATGTCCTCTTCAGTTTTAGATCCATATGTATCTCCAGTTCTCAGATCCACATGCATCTCCATTTTGGTCATTAAAAAAAGTTAAAAAAAAATATAAAAAAATCTATGTAACTTCCAAAGAGTAAAACTGATTAATCATCCTGCTCATCCCAATCCTATATCTGATGTTAATGGAACCAATAGTTATGCCACTGTGACAGCTTGAAAGAGCAACCCTCCAAGTCGTATCCCCTCACCCATGTGTATTAGAAACATACATAATTGAACTTTGCACAGTTCCAAAACATGAGACGCACGTCAGTCACAAGTTCCTCAGGTGCAGAATAGTGGAACTTATCCTTTTTTTGCAGCTTTTTTCGTATAATTGACAAATCCATTGGCCTTTTTATGATCTGATAATAATGTCGAGCCTGCAATAAGAATAAAATACAGGTATGCAACCTTTTTAAAACATTTCCTGTCCAGTGATTTCTATTCAAAGTTTGGACAGAAGTCACTGCAGAGGACTCCTTGCAGCAAGGAAGAGAGCTCTGGTCTTCTGGTACCTACACTTGCACATCATCTTCCTGTATGCCTTTAGGTTTGATTAAAACTATACTTGCTTGCAAGATTGGTCTTGAAAATAGCTTACTTCAGTGCCTACTTTGCTATTTGCACCTATTTGCACTCCTTTATCCCCAGATATAAATGTCATCATTAAACGATAATCAATAATATACCTAACATTGATAATTAGCTACTATTTCCCCCAAGCAGTTTTAAAAATAATGTGCAGAGATACTGGCAGCTGATACCGTGGGAAGCAGTCTGCCAAGAGTGACTAAAAAATATGCTACTATGCACTCTTTTTAAAGTTCAACAAAAGTCTTCTTCAATGGCACCAGCTACCAGGATTTCCCACTCCATAAATCCTTCCTGATCAAAACTTACTTGTTAGATAATGTGTTCCATAAGTTCATTGCAAGCTTTATTAGGCAGAATGTTTTTTTATATTGTTATTTGGACTATTCCTTCATATAAAACCTACTGCTTTTCTCTCATTTTTCTCCTCCATCTTGTTTCACATTGTGTTCCACTGCCAAAATTGCATGAATCTACATCCTCCTTAAAGTAGCCAGTTAACGGTTGAGTACATGAATGGAACAGCAGTCAGTCTGTACATCTTCACCTGAACAGTCACATGACCCCCTTTGTGCAACAGACCAGAAAAAAAAAGGGAGTCAAGGGTTATTTCTGAAGCAGACCTCTCTTATGGCAAAAGTACAACATCATCCCTGTATGCAACAGGTCAACTTTCTTTATCACTGGAACACCTCACATACCCTTAGTATCCTACCATTGTCTTAAACTGACACACAAACCTGGCCTGAGAACACTGGCCAGCATTTACCTGACTCAGATGTGACACTTCAAAGCACTTGCAAGGGGGAAACAGCTACCCCCACCTAGGAAGCAACATTATTTAGAAAAAAAAAAAAAATCTACTTAATATCTTTAAAGAAGATAAAGGAGAAACTCTTGAGGTGTACCAGAGCATTCTTTGGCTTCCCTCTGATGCAGATGTGTTCAGTACTTACCAGAGGGCTGACGGGTTCATGGAATGGGAGGCTCAGACTACTGCAGAACAGGGAAAGCACCAGCTTTTCACACTTCTGTAGAAGCCAATTTTGAAATACATTTTAATTCAAAACAAGTGACTTTCAGTCTCGCCCTTAGTTAATCAATTATACTAATGACAAAGGGAGTTTGTATGTAGCCTGTCCATTCCTGATGCAAAACGACATGCTTCATTCTAACCTGGGGGATGTTTTGCCTCATTGCTTTTTTATAGTTTTGAAAGTGAGGATAGTAAAAGAAATGGAAGAAAAGAAGCATTATGCAACATATTATGTATGTGTCTTTCCCGGAAACTCTTTGTAATTCATCACTGTCACTAACTCCTTTTTGTACTCCAGATCTATTCCTTGGCTCTTGACTAAAAGAACAGCAGCAACAGTGTTGAAACAGTTAAATGGAAAATGTTTCATGCTGTTGACATCTATTCATACAAATGGATGTAAGCTGTTTAATCATCATTAACTTGCAAAATAGTTATACTAGTCTTCTTTTGTTTGTCTCCCCCCACCGCCGCCCCAGTTAAAGAAATGCACTACAAAACAGTTATAAGCCATGTTTTCTCACCAAGAAATGGAATTTCTAATCAATTCCATTTTCTAAAAAGAACTTCGCTAATCAACACCCAGATCACAACTATTTCTGGCCAGTTGTACCCAATGCAATGCAAAGAGGGATCCCATAAATGTCCAGAAGTTATGTCCAGCTATTTACAGACATAGTAGCTCAAGTCTGGAAACAGCATGGATGAATTTGTGCAGTGCTGTGGCTAGGCTTATAGGCCTTGCCAAGGAGCTGCAGAGCTCTGAGAACCATTGCTGTTGCCTTTATGTACAGTGCCTAATCCTAGACTTCGTTTGCGCAAGGCCAGCTCAGCATCTGCATGCAGCTGTGTGAACTCTCCCTGTCCAGCTGTCATTCACGTACACAGGACATCTATTTGGAGTTTCTAGCTTCCTAGTACCAAACAGACTTTAAGAAAATGTATTTTTCATGAGAGATTTGGTAGAGGAAACTGGTAATGGGGACGTAAAGGGATAAACTTTCATCTAGGCTGGGTTAACAGTGCCTAAATGTCATCCTAAAGGGGATCAATAGTCCATATGAAGATCACAGAACCACAGAACATTAGGGATTGGAAGGGACGTTAAAAGATCATCTAGTCCCATCCCCTTGCCGGAGCAGGAACACCTAGATCAGGTCACACAGGAATGCGTCCAGGCAGGTTCTGAATGTCTCCAGAGAAGGACACTCCACAACCTCTCTGGGCAGCCTGTTCCAGTGTTCTGTCACCCTCACCATGAAGAAGTTTCTTCTCATATTTAAGTGGAACCTCCTATGTTCCAGCTTGCACCCATTGCCCTTTGTCTTATCACTGGATGTCACTGAGAAGAGCCTGGCTCCATCCTCCTGACACTCACCCTTTACATATTTATAAACATTAATGAGGTCCCCCTCAGTCTCCTCTTCTCAAAGCTATAAGATCATTGCAATGCAACTGAGAGGCAGAAAGCGTCCACATCAGCAAATATCATTGCAACTGGCCTAAGCAGATGGCTGAGAGGGTGCCAAAACTTGAAGGAAAGAGATTCAGTGGCAGAGCACCAGGCAAAGTTGACCCAGAGAAGGTTGCTCTGCTGCTGAATGTGACTTCCCTGTTCAAAGCAGAAAGGAATTCCAGATCTGCCAGTTTCATTTTTCTATAGCATATTATTCATTTTAAATTAAACAGCAATTTTCTAGAAGAATAGAATGATATAACTGAATATTAACAATGCTTTTGTTGTATTTACTATCCTCTGAAACATTCTAGAAGCAACCAGGTCGAAACAGTCAACTTTCCAATGACGACACAAAGTCTCATATTGAGATCATATTTCCCTTCCTATAGAGTAAGAGTATATAGTTATTCCCACCTTCTGATCACAGTCATTGAGGCCATATTGTGCATTGTAACTGTGGCCGTAGCGTGTGTTTTCACAGTCATATTCTACCTCTGGCCTCACTGGATTACGGCAAAGTGTACACACCCATTCTCCCCTGCAAAACAAGAAACCAAAAATCTGTGTCAAATGTGGTCAGCTACCTTGTCAAATAACAAACTTCAGGAATCACTGTATTTGGAAACAATTCTCATTCTTAACTTGTATTACAACTGAGGCAATCTTAAGCTCATTCTACTAGATGTTCTTCAAGATACTTGAATATAACTAGAACTGTAGTAATTTCAGATTCTACTCATTGCACCGTTTCAGTTGCAGAGAAAGAGAAAGACAAAATAGTAAGTGTTTGAAATCACATAGCAGCAAAGTGTGCAGCTACATTGACTCAAGTGCTGTTTTTAAAAAAAGAAAATTAAGGAAAGGAAATACAGGCAGCAATATGAAAAACAGCCAACAGTTGGGTCATATGGCAAAACCAGCTCCATTAGATAATACATATATAAATTATCAAATAAATTAACATTATTACAAAAGTCACGTGTCTAGCACATAGGATCCCAAAACAAATAAGACATAATTCTGCAGGAGCATAACTGTTTTCAGAAACCCCTTGAAGAATTTCATGAGGACAGGGATGGAACTTCGGCAACATCAGGACCTGAACAGACAAGGGTGTATTAAAGAACTATGAATACAGAAGTTTAGTTAGAGGAACTAATTTACTTTATTAGAATTTACCTTTGCCTAGGAAGTTTACTTTACAAGGAAAACTATTTTTTCCACAGGGTTTTAAAACTAGAGGTTAATAATGACTTAGTTCTTAGAGAAAAGAAGGAAAAGCCAAGACATGGAACTTTCTGTTTTTTTAACAGAAAGAACAAACCAGAATCTCCAAACTAATATCCCACAAGGTATTTTGCTCAGCTGAGACAGTTATTTGGCCTTAGCACAAAGTAGCACAAGTAGCCTTTGGTCATACCTAATAATGACTTATAACTGAATTTAGAATTATACAAAACCAATAATGCACATTATTCACCCAGCCTCACTTCTGAAGTTTGATATGTGGATGTGTACCTAATTCTGGATCTTTGTCACATACAATTTGTCTATGACAAGCTGCTATATGGGACTATATGTCTTAGGAAACCTATGTCATAAACACTGCCACAAAAGCCCCTGTAATCCTAAATTTCCCCCAGAACTGGCTAGAAAACTGAATAGGAGCTCACTGATTGCCCCTGTCTTTGTGCTAGTCACTGTTCTCGCAGGCAAGAGCTGACATCTACACCACCGATGTTACACAAGTGTTAGAATTTTGTTTTTTCTCTGCTCAGTTGTAAGAATGTTTTTAAAGCTTAGGTCTGCCACCTCCTTTGTTGTACTGGCCAGCCTACTGCGGAAAAGGCATGCACGTATGGAAATAGTTGTTAATATTTTCATCTAGTTCCTAGTATGTAAGATAATTCTTCCCTTTGTAAGAAAAATAACAAAATAATTGAGTTAGAGACGCAGTCCTTGCCCTTGCGTTAGGTTGACATATACATCCCTGAGGAAATATTCTACAGTAGGCAGAAACAGAGCACATTAGTGAAGTGTCATACATACACTGGAAAGCTGAGCAGGGCTGGAACATGGCAGGAGAGATGGAAGACCTTGGGGCAGTGATCACAGCACAACAGTTCTCCTCCATTAAGACACACAGCGCAGAAATCCTCATTCTCAATTGTAGTGACTTCCTGAGTAACTGGAGACTTTTTCATGATGGAGGTACCGTTGCTGAGCTTCTGATCAACAGATGGAGTATCTACAGGAGCAGATTGTATCTGTCCTGCAGCCTGGGTTACGAGAAATCTTCTGTCCTCTGAGTTCTCCTCTTTGGATTTCAGTCCTTCAGGTTGACTATCTTTATTTATCTTGAAGAAAGAAAAATCTGGGATCACACAATCATCATTTTCATATCTAAGCATATAACAGCAGCAGTTATCTGCAGACAAAATGGTTTCCCTACAGTGAACTCTCCTGGAGAGGGCACTGAGGTTTGGCAGGCTTATGCTCAGTTCAGCATCTGTCACTGGTTGGCCAGGTCACCTTGGTCAAGTCATTTCTTCCACATACCACAGTATCATAGCACAGACAGTTACATAGATTTCATATCACAGAAACAATCTTATATGCTCTTTATGGTGACTGTATGCTATGCAGCATCTCTGCCAGATGCAAGTTTTACAGGAAACAGCTCAAAAAAAAAAAACCCACAAAGTTTTTTCTTCCCAATAGAAATTCCAATTTCCTTCTGTGGAAAGAAGTCCCCATTTAAGACTTTGGTGAAGTGATAAAATATTAAGCTTTTAAAAAATCTGTAACAGTGTAATTTCTGGAATTGGTTCCCATCGTTCAAAGATGTGATACCTGAATATGCATTCAGGTCAGTTTTAAGCCATTTATCCTATATTTGTAACTAGACAGACAATCCAGGCTGTTAGAATACAAAAACACTACAGCTATCTGATCTCAGAGAGAGACTTCTCAGAAGTAAAAGGGAGCTACACAGCAAACAAAAGCCGCATCCTTTTACTTCAGCCCATCACAGAAATGTACAAGGGTGAAATGAATCAACAGACCTGTTTAGTGTATAATAATTTTGAGTAACTATGAGTATAAGCCAGTGAGATAACAGGGAGAAAAAGCAGGTAAAACTTCAAGCAAATTCCACTCACTTTTATAGCCATACTTGAAGAGTGGCTCCCACATTCAATTATCAGGAGGAAACTGCCCTCCTGCTCACTCTGTTGGGGCTGGAGCTTAAAAACCGGGAGCTCCCCTGATTCTGATGCACGTATCTTCAGACGTTCCAGTTTCACATAGGGGATCTTCATGTCTTTCGGGCCAGCTCTACCATTAAAATGACACATAGTTAAATTCAATCATATTCCACAAAATTCTCCTCCCCAGTCAGTTTCAACTTTTTTCATATACCATGTTTGTTCTCTTTTTCCTTTGTAACTGTGACTCTGCTGGCTAAAAGTTGAAAGGTTTTTCACATGCCAATTCCTTAAGAAATTGGAATGTAAGCATTTTCATTAATCATGTGTGTAAAATACTAACTTCTGTCCTAAAACTCTTCCATGCCCTGTCCCCACAAATATTGGTTTTAATCCCAGTTCAAGTCATGTTTGATGGTTTTCAGTGTGGCTGGCTTCAAATAAGAACACAGCACATCATTCAGCTTTACTTTAAAATATTAGCACATCAATAGCTAAAACCCAAATTTTTTAAAATTCTCAAGACAATGTTAAACCTGTTCCCATTATATTTTTTAGGTTTAATTGCGGCTAAACAGTTTATAGTTGTTCAAATGAGAGAAATTTGCAAATATTTATACATTCTGAAAAATCACAAGCGAATAACAGAAATGCATGAATTCACCACTTCTTTTAAATTGTTGTTTTCAAGTTTAAGAGAATACTTTATAACTTTCAGAATTATTATCTATAAGGAATCTTACATTCTTCTTAAAACAATTTTTCCATTAGCATTAAGTATGAGAAATTTTCTAAATACACACATAAAATTTCGTGGCTAGCGCTTTTCTATAAAAAAAGACTGTTACCTGACATTCTGCTTGCTTTTCATATCCATTTCAAAATGTTCCTTTTCACAGTTACTGGAATCTGGAACAGAAGATAAGAAAATGAATAAAATATTTATAATATCACAGTCAGATTAGTGTAGAAAGTACTTCAATATTCATGTACTTCTGACTGGTGTTTAATATGATATCATAAGTGAATTATGGAATCATTTCATCTATACATATATAAAATGTGTATGCTATTTTCTATTCTGGGATACAGTCTTTGTCTCTTTCTTTGCTTTTAACCACAGTTTCTGTATTGAATATGAGGAGCCTTTCCAAAATATTTTGTCAAAATGGTTACATTCCCACGGAATTATAGACATGGACAGATATGTCACATTCATCCATATACAGGGAACAATATAAGTAATCCTCTTTGCTATACAGCCTTCACTTGACAACAACAGACCTACTGAGGTCTGAATGCTTGAGGCTCAGGAAGTCTTTGCAACCTCCTGCTCCATGCTTAGAAGCTTCTGGATAATTCTAGTTACTTGAAAACAGGAAGGAAATTGTCTCTCTCATCTGCCTCTTAGGGACAAAAGCTACACTATATAATTCCTTTATACCCTCCAACATATGTAACATATAAACATATTAATTCAAAACTATCCATTCCATAAGCACATACGTAATTGAGGCTGTTGACTGATACTAGACACAAGTAACAAAGCAACTTTGTAGAGATGGAATGGGGGTAGAGATGAATGCTCCAACAGATACCCTAGTAAATATCAGTCCACTGACAACCTCCATACTTTGGTTAGGAATTATTTCAACGTGGATAATACTAAACAAAAAATAAAAATATCATGTCTATTCGGAGACAGATAAATGCCATCAAAATATAATTATTTTTCTTTTTTTAAAGAAAATCTAGCTTGGATCAATGGTCCCTAGCCCATTGCTTAAGATCAATGTGCCTCTAAGATACTCTGTTTTTGTTCCCAGCCATAGGAAACACAAAACAATTGAGACTAACATGGAAATGTGTATTTCATGTCACTTCCAATGTGTTATTCACCTGTGATTGTTGCTCAGGTGACGGTTGGTAGTCAAGGTTCTAGACAGAATTACTAAAGGGTGACCACATTCTGAGCTGAAGGAGCAACTCTTGCACACTATCAAACCAGAGGATGTTCCAGTGGTGCTGTGGTCCTAGTATTAACCAACATTTCCATCAGTAACTTGGCTCATGAACTAAGAGTACTTACAAAATATGTGGAAGACACCAACCCAGAGGGGTTGCAAGCACTTTGGAGAATGCTTACAATCCAAAAATGATCTTAATACATAAAAAACCTCCTAAATCAGCATGAGTGAATTGAGACAACTCCAACTACTATGTTTATGAAGGAAGGATGAGATGAATGAAATCACAAAGGAAAATAACTTGACTAGGAACTGTCCTGTAGAAGGAACTAAGGGTTAATGCCATACCATTCGCTACATGCAAGTCAATCATGTAGTGTTGCTGCAAAAGAAGGCAAATGCCACCTTGCAGTATATTACCAGTAGTGAGGAATGTAGAACACAGGAAGCTGATACCCTGCACTGCTCAGCACCCCAGAGGCCTCAGCTGCGACACTGTGTTCAGCGCTGGGCAGCACTCTAATTGCAGAGAGCCAAAAATAGCACAGAAGGAATGAGGTGGTAAAACAACAACTAAACCATGAGGAGAGCCTGAAATCATCAGATTTGTTTAATCTAGGAAAGGGGTGGGAGGGTCTGCGCAAACCATGATAAGAAGAAGAGAGACTGTGCAAGGAAAAATGATGATATGATGCACAATTTTACCACATCCCTTGGGGGTTAGGATAAGAAGTGTTTTGCTCTAAATTAAGTGGTAATGTTTAGATTTGATATTAAAAAAGGATGAGTCACTGGAGATACACACCAGAAGGAGTGGGGTTTGGCAGCACAGCACTACTGAAGCCAGTTAGCCCTACAGAGAACCACTAGCAAAGATACGTTGCCTCTGCAACAGACTTAATCTCTCTCACTGGTGCACGCTGCACACCGTGATGGTACCTCCTTAGGTCTCCCCTCATTGCACTGATCCTGCCTTGTGGAAAGGGAGCAGCATTGAATTCAATGCTCCAGTCTTTCCATCCCTGCACAGAGCAAATTTGTAGTGTCTGTTATGGACTATGTGATTCCGCATGCTGGGGCTGCTTTCTGTGTATAGTGTTGCACAACCCAAACCAGACACTACACAGCTGTCCCTCTCAAAGAGACTTAGCCTGACTGAGGCATAGCTTTTAGGGGTGCAGCTGATCCTTACTACTCACATCTTACAGCTGATTGTAAGTATAATTGTCACCATTTGGCATAGTACATATAAGAGAAGACAAACACATTTCCTTGGCTCACTGAACTAGGCCTTCTTTGTACTAATTAGAATTCTCTGAATAAAAATACAGCATGGAGATAGAAATATTAATTCATCTTTTACGGAGAAAAGCAGCCAAATATTGGCATAAGTCACAGAGTAACAGCTTGATCCTGAAATCCCTTGCTTGCATGAACAGTCCCATTGACTTTTAGAGTTTGCAGGATTGAGGCTTTACAGTGTAGCACAAGGATGCTGGCAATTTGCCCGTGAAAAGAGTTAAGTAAGGTCTAATTTGCCATTAAGACTGAAGAAATAGGCCTTGGCTGAAGGGAATGTTCCACAGTAGACAGAGCCAAGCAAAAGCACATACCGTGCAATATATTAACCTTACAAAGGTTTGCTATGCTATTGATGTGAAGGACTTAGCAGAAGGCACATTACATTTTGGATTTTTATTTTTTTTTAATTGAATTTGGACTCTTAAAACCAGCTCTTCAATAGTCATAACTGCAGGTCTCATTAACAGGAAGTGCTTCTAAGAGAACTAACTCCAGGTACTTCACATAGACACACATTTCTGGTTCAGAGATGAAGGATGTTACAAATTCAAGGCATATAATTTCCAAGTTTTCTCCACAAATGAGTTCAAACACACTTTTCCATTGGATTAAGTACTTGATAATATTTCAAGCTTGCTGGAAAAACACACTTATGAAAGCACATTAAAAAGCATACTGTTTTGTAATGCTTGTAATGCACAATGATAAGAAAGAAAACTCCCAAACCTAAATGAAACAATGAAAAGCCTGGTACCTTCATTTCTAAGTTGTCTCATTCTGGCATTCACAGGCAGGAAAGAATTGTTGCTGAGCAGTTCAGAAGTACAACGCTGAGATTTTTTGACCGAAAGATTAATAGGTTCTTCCAGCACTTTTTGCATAGAAAGATTTAATTCATTTACTACATCTTGCCCATCAGTAGCCAGGCTGTTTTCTAGAGGATGATCCACAGTATTGAAGTCTTCATTTTCCAGCTTCAGGGGAAAAAATATCAAATTTTATTATTAATTGTCTTTGTTTCCATCTTAAGTAAATAATTTGTAATCAGTCTTCAAGTACCAGCAGGGAAGCAAAACTGTACTTACTGAAACAGCTGCTTTTAACTGACTAACAATAATATGTGCTATGAATGAAAATGGATTCCTTTTCAGTAGAGGAGCTTGAGTGATTCCTACCTTGCACTTAGCGCTGCCCTCGAGTGCGTCACCAGGTGCGAGGCCAGGGCTCAGGTCACCTGAAGCTCTGCCCAATGCCAAGCTGTAGCTGGGCACTGGCTCTGGTGGAGTGTCACAGTCACAGCAGGTGTTCGGGGATGGACCAAGTGCTAGAGCGGCTACACCTTGCACCTGCGGATCGGCCGACCTAGATAACCTTGTTGAAGGTAGCTCCATATCTAAATCGTTTGAAAAGCCCACAATACTTAATGACGCTGAACGCTGGGAAAAGAAATAAAAACAGTACGTTAATCTGTTTTCTAGTAGCAAAATGCTGCTGTTATTTCTGTAATGGATGAGACACCGTTTCAGCTATTGGTAATGAAGCAGTTAAGTCACAAGGTCATGAGAGCTTCTATTGTAATCTGCCACCATTTCCAGAAGCCTTACAGTTTCCACCATTGAAACCGAAAACTAGAAAAGGAGACACCTAGGTTATTCTTCTGTGATTTACTAAAATTGTCATCTTTTGATCACTCCAAGGGATCCCGATTTTTAACTCCCTACTATGAATGGGAAATCTAAGTGTGTAGAACACTGTACTAAATTTACCTTTGATATCAACCCTACTAACTTCCATTAAACCATTCCAGGAGGCATAAGATTCAGACCAGAAATTTTATCATTTTATTCAGAAATCACCAGACCATTTTACTCAAGATGAAGATTTACAAGCAGATGAAACTAGTGTTACTTTATGATGCTAAACACTTTATGGTGGTGAGTCTGTCCCATTAAAACTTAAGACACTTGCCCTTTAAATATAAATAGTGTAAACCCAAAGCCATCTTACATGTACTAAGAAGGAAAGGATGTACATGTCTCGTACATGTTGTACGAGATGGATGTACATGTTTTGAAAGAAAAGGAGAAGCCTATTTACTAAAGTCTCTGAAATAATAGTTTTAGCAATATACGTTTGCTACTATCTTGTGACTCGTCACTGTCAGAAATACAGTTGTGCAAAACAAAGCAAATCCACCCATCTAAGTGACTTCCTTAAGCTGCCTTACAGCCAGGAACTTGTGACTGAACTGAAATCACATCTCTGCTAGCATCCAAATGAAGCAAATATAAGCAGCCTTAAGAAGCATGCAGATCTGTGTCATTTCAATATGTAATTTTCCATTTACTTCATCATAGTTCATTGCTGTTTCATTACCCATGATAATTGACTGAATAAATCCTTTCCATTTGACTACAGTACAGTAAGTAGTACTCATTATAATATAAATCAAGACAAAAAGAAATGTGTTGATTGCATCTGAATTAGAGTTTAATTTCATTGTTGTACTGATTTTTCTGCTAGGGGCCTATGACTTAGAAGGGAGGGATGAGATCTGAGATGGGACCCATTTCATAGATTTAATTAGTATTTTTCTCAACTGTCACTCCATTTTGGATTTTGATACCTTTGTCCGTCTTAATCTGGCAGTGGTAAAGCCAGTAGTCTAGATTGAGCTCTCAGTTGTGCTTGCATAAATCCTACATAATGCCAAAGATATCAGTCTCAAATCCTTCTGCCTGCAATACATATCACCTATGTGCTAAGAGAACATTCTGCCCACAGACATTAGCTTCTGTCTAAGGATGTAATTTAATTGCCTTTTCCTCAATTTGCAATAGATGCTACAGTAGGAGCTTTGCCTGAACAGTAACCACTGATCCAAGATCATATCCAATGAGATAAAATAGCCTGCATTTGAGACAGAAAGATCAGCTCTTCTGCAGTGTTAGGAAGGGTTTGTGCCATTCTACCACAGAGTGCTCTAGTAAGGCTATTTTTAGCAGTCCTGGAGGGTCCTTTCCATCTAGAAGGCACCCCAGATATTACTAGGTCTCTGCAGCCAGGGTATTAGCCATTTTCCTCCTCATTTTGAGGCTACTATCCCTGAATCTAAGCTTTCTGAGCTACAATAAATTCTTGGAACCAGCTGGAACTAGTCAAATATGTTCTTCCTACCTTACATCTGAGCTGAAAACTAGAACATAGCAAATGAAGAAATGCATTGATGGAGGCACCATTTTCCTTACACCCCATCTGACAGAGCATTTCTAAGATCACTCAAGGTTTCAAACCAAAGGAATATATGTAGGTCAGAAAGGAATCCAGCCTTTATGGTCCCACATCCTAAAGAAGACCACAAAGACCTGAAGCGTTCACTTGCTGTCATAATTTGCTTGTGACAGGTTCCTGCACATGCAGTGGCAAATGTGGCCAAGACCAAGAATGCTCTATTGAGTACACATTTTCCTTTTCATTCCATCACTCTTTATCACATGCCTTTTTCAGATGACAAAATAAATATGTGAATGGTTCTCATATCACCTACAGAAGATAAACAAATAAGAAACAGAATTCCTGCTTGAACTGAACAGATGGACTGTAATCAGGCTTGCCTTTTCCCCTTAGTTCAAAGTCCATTGTGGGCATTAATTCCCTGTGAGGTAGTTAAACATTTGTTTAGCCAGATTCTCAAAAGCATGAAGCATCCACAAATTCCTGCCTGAGTCAATAGGAACTACCTAATGCTGTGCTCCATTGGAAATGGGCACGCTGAGGCACACATGTGGCAAGAACATCACCCAAAACTGTAGGCCTTGTGGCTACTTGCTTCTCATCACTACACGCGTCTTCCTTTACTTGTATTACAAAAGCTTGCCATCATCTACTAGGCGTTGAGGCCTCACCCTGCAAAGACCCATCTGCGTGTAACTGTGTACGCTGTGGGTGAAACGTTAGCCCTACTACCCCAACAGTAGGATCACTCCTGGCTTCAGAGAGCCAAGTTTACTTACTGGGAGCAATCACTGGGTCTACTCTTACTGAAGGAAAAAAGAAGTAGACAGACACGTAAGACTTTGTTATAACAAACATTTTTAGTAAGATGAAAATCAATTGCATCGTATGGCTACACCTTTTTTACTCTTCTAGCTAGCTTAAGAGATCTTTTTAGATTATATAAGCCAACATAAAACCTTACTCTTGTTAAAAAGAAAAAAGAATAATGAGGCCATCAAACTGCCATCTGTCTTTCCCTTGGGGCAAAAGTTAATTTTGTGTTTTTTTTAATGATGAAGCAACATTATGATCTTTCAGTGCAAAATATTAAAACTCACAGTTAAGAACAGACACATTCCATTCTGATCCATGGAGCTGCTGTCAAGTGTGAAGTGAACAATGCACTGGGAACAAGGCTCATTAATAGCCTATTAATTCACTCCCTAAAATAATCATTTCTTTTGCCATTAGCAAAAATTTCTCTTTTCCCTTGACAGTTCAGCTAGTTTTTGCAGATGGGATGCCTTTAAAGAATTGAACTCTGTTTTATAAAAGCTCTATTGCTTTTATATTGCACCCTTTGAACAACAACAAGCATTAATTATGCTCTTGGGTAGAGGGTGGCTTCAGCTGTAGGTTAATTTTGAAACTTTTGACATTTTAATGGACAGCCTGGCGCAGCCACCTACATCTGTGACATTATAAATGGAATTCTCATTGTCTCATAATTAATTTTGGTCTGATGATCCTTATAATATAATGGCAGCAGCATCACCACCCCAAAATGCCTTCTACCACAAATTCCATAGCTATGGTAGTGAAAGGTAAGAATAAAGAACATGCAAAGTGCCTTCAGAGAACAAAAAAATAAACATATTGTTCAGTTCAAATATTTCTTTGATCACTGTTGCATTTAAAAAGGTCCAGTGTAAACATGCAGCACTAATACAGAAGAATTCTGAGAAGCAAATACTTACCTTGAAACACTGGGATTAGGATTTGTTAGGATTGTTTTGGCAAAGTCTCAAGGCTGTTGACATTAAGTGTCACAAATAAAGAAAGCTAAAACTAGGAACCGCCAATTCTCTTTGCTATAAGAGAAAACACGCTGCAAATGGTTGCAGAGTAATGAACGGCTGCTATTAAGTGGAGCAATCCCCCTGGCAGCTCATTATGCTAGGAGGTTAAACAAATGTACTACTCCAATCCAGTTGTTTAACTCACCCCACACAGCAGCACCGACAACACTGTCTACACATGCTTCCTATTCATATTTCCCAATTTCAGAATAGAATCCAAAGGATTTCCTTTCCGTTTTTATGAGAAAAAGAATCCAAAGCTTCCTTAACATTTTGGCTGAATAAACTGGAGCTGGCTTAAAGTGGAAGGAGGAAGAGATTGTATGGAGCAAGCAGCATCATGTTTTATTTATCCTTTTTTTCCAGGTCAAAGCAAAAGGTTTTGTTAAATTAACATTCTGGGAAACGTACCTAATTGCATTAAGCGTGAACACACTTGTGCTGTAAGCAGCTCAATTCTTTGACTTAAAAAATACTCTGATACTTTAGGAATTTGCAGGACCCTAAATTCCAGGCTGTCATCATCATTTCCTTCACCTCTAATCCCCCTAAAATTACTAATAATTAGGAAAAAAAAAGTGCCAGCAACAACAAACTCACCCCACCCCCAAGCTCAGACTCAAAGTCCAAGGGTCAGGTATTAAATTGTTATTACTTTCAATCACTAAGCAATGACAGCATGTTCAATGCAATACAAACAAAAATGAAAACCTGTAGCTTGCTCCCCAAGACTTCCCCCCCAACAAATTTTACAATGTTTTTGAAGGAAAAAAAAATACCATTAGTTAAGCACTTGCCACTCAGACAGAGGAGTTGTCCTTAATAAAGCTTAGGATGAATGTGCTGGGGGCAAATACCCGTGAATGCCACCTACAACAGACTAAGATGGATTGTTCTCTCTGAGAATCCTGCAGTAATGTGACACTGGCATGGCAAAGCCCAAGAAGTTCCCACACGCCAAGTCCCAGGGGGAGGCAGAGAGAGATTCCACAGTAAACTTCTACTATGTTGGTCGCGCCACCTATGAAATGCCATCATTGAATATAAAGGGTATAAAATAGAAGTCTCTCTCAGGATGTTCTCAATAGCACTCCTTGGATGGCATGGAGTATTTTCTAGGATTTCCCCATTCAGGTACTTTATAGTGCTTGAGACAAACATAGAGTGCTTGAACTAAGAAGCTGGGACTTACTGTGAATCAAAAAGAAATTTACAAAAATCAGCATTATAACACTATACATGTTTCACTTGTGTTTGCACCCTAAATACTAGTTCTGGTCATCCTGTCTCAAAAGGGATATATCAAAAGTACAAAATATAGAAAAAAGGGACAAAGATACAAAGGACCAAAGTATAGAACGGCTTCCACAAAACAAAGACGCTGAAAAGACTAACAATCACTTTACAGCTTCAGAAGGAAATGACTGAGAGGAAATTCAATATAGATTTATAAAATACAGGTATTACGGAGGTGGTAAATACAGGATCATTATTCACTGTTTTTTCCTAACACCAGAACTTGAAGGCATCCTACTGAATTATCAAGCAATGGACTTAAAGTAAGCAGAGGAACTTATGCAACCCAAAACTCAGTGGTTGCAGAATGCTGAGACCAATAGTATCAAAATGAACTCAAAAATGATTAGACAAATTCATGGAGGAGGGGTCCAAGAAAAGCTGCAAAACGATTGTCTGGGTACAACCTACAGTTCAGAAAGTCTCTAAAGTGCTGTTTTTCACAAGCTGGTATATCACCAAAGGATCAGTTTATATTTGTCTGTTTCTTATACCCTTATCCAAGCATCTGCTATTGACTACAGTATAAATGAGCAGATAACAGCTATTCAGTAGTAATTCACGAATACAGCGTGTAGCATCTTCAGATTTATTTTAAGCAGAAGGAGAAACAACAGCTCAAGAGAGGAAGCTCTCACAGGTTGCTGAGAAACATAATCAAAATTTAGTTTTACAAATGCTGTCCTGATTGCAGTGTCCCAAAGGGCAGAACCACAAGTGTCAAAGCCCATTACATTTTTAGGATGAGTAGAGCTATGGTACAGAGTGCACCACAGCCCAGGACCCAATCCAACAGCTGAAGAAGATGAGGAATCCTCCCTCCCAGAAGTAAAAGCCCTGCTCCTAACTAAAGGAAGGGATGCACTTAGAGAGTCTGAGGAAGAGAGGGGAACAGCTAGCTCTGCAACAACAACAACAAAGTCTGGTGCAGCAGTACCTGAGCCTTAAACTATAAATATTTTAGATACACAGTAATTATGACGTTTCTTCAAAAGCTAGGTACAGCCTTTAGACCTCTTGCTCATCATAGCCACAAAATGCCAATTAGGTACACATATGCAAAACAAGGACCGTATGACCTTTATTACTCCTGAAAACATAATTAGGCCAAAAATATCTTATTCTTGACTGTGCTCCAGAATAGACGATCTCTCCAGTCCTGTGTGCAAATTAATAACTCAGCAGCATACTATGTAAAAGCAACAGGTGGACCAGATCACTGCAGAAGGTTAGTAACCCTCTCCACAAAATTTTTAATCTCATTGAGTACTCATTCCTTCACACTGCAACAGAGCAATTCAATTACTTGTATAAAACTTGTTTGCTGGAGCTTGGTACGGTTCCCCAAAAGAAAAAGCAAGTATCACAAAAACTATCCTGAGATTTGTCCTCTGTCTTGCTGGCATCCTTACTGGAGAGCGTGGGTATTTGACTGGTACAGAGACAGAATGACTCCACGATCCAAAACAGGTGTCCCAGCTACATGTGTGAAGTATACAGACAGGAGAACGTGAAGAGAAAATTATATCCATTTTGCACAGAGACAGAAAACTTCCATTTCTAGTGTTGCATCCTTAAAAGGTGCTAATCAAGCCCAAATTTATGCTATGTGCAATACTTCAGATTTATATCAAACACTCAATGGTCTAAGCATGGAAACATTTATTCTGCACAAAAAACTCAATTCACAGAGAAAGAATAGTTAGAGGTATACACAGGAAGACAAAGGCTGACAAAATATCATTGATGTTCCAAAAATCAGTGAAACAAATGAAAACAAGCACACGCATAACTGAAGTTACATGTTTAGAGACTATACTATACACATGCATACAGAGCAGGTGGGCACAGACAGGAATTAGTCTGAACTTTAAGACAGCAGGAGCTTTGGGGTCAATGTTTCTGATAGACCAACTAGAAATTCCTACTTCATACCCCTGGAAAGCCAAAATTCTGTCCGCTCAATAAAGCTAGATTTAATTTTGTCCTGACACAGGCTGAAATGTAAGACCCCAGGACACTTTACAAGTGTGTGAAGTGTTTCATCATCGCTTCTCTACTTTTGTTTATCAATGATCAGCTTTACATGTGAGGGACAGAAAACAGTACTCATCAGAACAACTCTAACAGGTGTCTTTGAACTCAAAGGCACTCGGGGCATATGACTGCCTTGCACTGTGGTGTAACGGCTGCACTAGCACTTGGCTGGGATGATCTGAATAACGCATTTGTGGTTTCCCCGTTTGAGTATGTTGTGATCCCAAACTATTAATAGCATCTGTTCTGTATCACTTCACACATAAATATGATCCCATAGACAGACAATTCAACTAGGTATCAGCCTGTATTATCAAATGCATACTATAAGCATGTTTCACAATTAAAACAGAGATGTTTAATTACAAGAGCAGCCAAGCCTCGCACCTCTCCAAAATAAAGAAAGTCAGTGGACTAATGGAAGCTTTATTTTTTGACAGATCTTGGCAAATACATCACTGAACAGTTAATTCAGAGTTTTGCTGCATCCTGGTTCACACTGCTTTCACTTTAATGAAAGAATCTCTGTGGCCAGGGAATTACCTGCTCCACTAGGAATGCTGCACACAACGAAGGGTGTCAGAGTTCAGCAGAACTGCAAAACAAGGTCAAGAAGTCCAACACCAATTATTCTCCAAGAGACAGAATACAATTCTTCTCCTCCTGGTAGCAAAAGGTTTCTCTAGCCATTTTCTCTACCGTATTTTCCAAGTGCAGTATTTTTGACTTCTCCACATTCACATTTTTCCATGTCCTCCAAGAACATGAGAGAGATGAAATGTTCTGAATACAGGCCATAAAAAAGTAAATGGACAGACACCTATATGGAACTTTCTGTCGGAAGACAAGTGTGGAAACATTTAAATAGGTGATATATATGAGACAGAGATGATAACGAATAGATCACATGATAATGAACAGACACATCCCCTTGTTCTTAAATAAGAACCAATCTCCTGTTTAAACTTAGCTTTATTCTAGTTCCCAGCAAAGGCAGTCGGACACCTTTAAACAGAATTCATGAAGAATATATTTCAAGTTTTCCTTATTGTGCTGTTTTTCTTCATCATTTTTAATCAGCCATTGCCAGAGCTATCAGGATATTATGACTTCACCCCAAACAGCTCATTAGAAAAGATAAATACAAAGATGGGGCACTGAAGCTGTCGAATGTCCTCAGTTCTTGCAAATATACCAGGAAATCAGTAAAAACGGTAGAGACCTGTGCTTTCTGCACAAGAGCATGCACTTACCAGCAACACTAGAAAAAATTCCCTCTTTTTTTTTTCCCTAGGCTTTTCCTCCTCTTGCCACCTTCTAAACGTGTACAGCAAAGAATAAGCCTCTTTCCCCCCCCCCAACTTCCTCCTTTTCCCATCAGACTACACTAATCTCTCTCTTGCACACATGCTTCAATTTTCTTCCCTCTTTCTGACTTTTCTCACTTCAGCTGTTGGAAGAAACCTTCCTTTGTAGGTCCAGAAGACAAGGATGGCTTCTTCAACATGCATATAGAAAGAGCATCTGAAAGCTATTTGCTTAGCATTTCCATTTATTTTCACGAATAACTTTGAAAGTGTGTCTGCATTACAAGAAAAGTATATGTTCATGTTCATGGTCTAACTTATGCCATAAACACATCTTATATTTTCAGTCATTTCCTAAGGTAAAGGTAGCCTTTTCCCAGAAAATTTGCATAGCTTTCCTCAGTCCTGTGCTCTGTCATCAGAGGTTGAGGGAGATCTGCTTCCACATGTGAAAGTTCAGAGCCAAAGACCATCATCTCAGAACACTGTGATCCCACCAGCCTGATGCAGAAATGCCATCACATCTACAGGATTAAGTTAGCAATTGCAGATTTCATTGTGGCTTCCAAATTTGATTTGCATGCTGCTTCCATACCTTCAGTAATCATTAAATTGCTGTCTCTCTACAATTCCCAGAAGGATCTCCAGCAACTCTCTGAATGTTGCATCATAAATATGTTGGATCAACAAAGCTACACACAAAAGCAGGATAAAATAACTTCTTTCCTTGGGCAAGTAGAGGAAAGACAAGTTCTTCCACAATATTCCACACAAATTCCAAAGAAAGTAGCCATGAAAGACTTCTACATGGTACAGAACACGAGTCATGCGCAGAAGTACCAAACAGATTTGAGCAACCAGAATATGAAGTGCTGTTGGGAATGTTTTAAACTATGAAGAGGTAAAATGGAGTTTGCCTGCCACAAATGCACAGGTGATACCCAGAGTCAGCAAGGATCTACTGATAAAAATGAGTTCTCCTGTTTTTGCCACTTCAATACTTAGGGATGCCCAGTGAGTGGGAGGGTCAATGTTATGTGCTAAAATATTCTAGAGATATAGAAATTTATGATTTTTCTGCTTATACACAAACAAAGAGAAAGAGTATAACAGAATTATATCCCTTTCAGACACCACATCTTCAGTAACAACTAGTGTTATTTCCATGCAACTATTTTGAAGGATGTTTTTCAGGACTTCATCGGAACCCCTGACTCCTTTTTCAAATTCAACTACTGCTAGTGCGGTAGTAGCAATTGCTGATAGTTACATCCACAGAGATAGGAACTGGACAGAATTTACTCAGTGAAGAAATAGATATTCTATTTATTCACCAGTTCATGCTTAACAATCATGCCAACCATATCTAAACACTACTAGCTTATAGAACAGTTGCTGATCTGGCAACTGTGTACATACAGTACAGCGTATAGATGTGTTACTGACGGGTGCAAACTAGGTTAGGCTATGACCGTCTTCCAAGATTTACAAGCTACTCTGTCAACTTTTACTGTATTTTAATTTTTCATCTTGATTGCAGATTCCAATGCTGTATTATACTCACTATTATCAAATCATGTTTTCCCTTTCAAACGTTTATTTAAAAAAAAAAAACGTTCTTTCTACCTTTCTCACTGGATTGTAAGCTGATTGTTGCAATGGTGTCTCAGGGGAGTGACTGCTGACACTGGCTTCCTCATCTAATGATTGTGACAGGGAGGGAATATCACTTCTGTCAAGAGGAACTACAGGCTTCTGGGCATCAAGTTCAGTGGAACTCTCAGAGACCTATAAATCAAGATTAAGCATTAGTGTTTTCAAAATCTCAGAAAAAAAAGGTAGCAAATTCACATCAGCTCAGCACACACAATATGAAAAGACTAGAAAGACTCTAAAGCAAGAAAGACATTCAAAGCAACTTTAACTAGAGAGATAAATAAACAGAGAGAGATTTACCTATCTCAAACATTCATGGAAAAAGATCAATAAAGGTGCTGAAATGTACAGCTATTCCAAAAGCCTGCTGTCTGCCCCTACCGTTAGGCCACAGAGTCATTCAGGGTGGGAACTCCACAGAGTTTACAGAATGGGAAATCTCAACTACCTTTCCACTGCAATTCTTATTGTTTTGAATGAGTTTCAAAGCCACCTTATTGTGCCACCTTATCTTCCTTACAGAGTTTGTATGCCCAACATCAAGTACTGTCCCTTTTTCAAAGGCAGGAACTCTGGACTGGGATTCAGAAGATGGGTTTTATTCTTTGCTATAAAAGTAAAGTCAGACATTCAATTTTTCTGTCCTTCAGTTACCTATCTACAAAGGTGGAATGATGATGCTTTTATTCTCCCACCTGCTGCTTGCCTTGTCTATTTAGAGATTCAGATCTTTGGGATCCACTTTGGTTATGCAGCACTTCGCAGAAAATTTTGGACAGATCTCTATGAGACATGAAGCTTCTGCTGATTACTAATGTAGACAAGATGACAACAGAAAGTTCAACCAACGTGAAGTCTCAAAGACATCACCCATTTCTGAGCTTACATTGACATTACTAAAAACAAAAGGAAAAAACTTTTAGAGAACTTACTTGAGCTTCATCTTGGATTTGTTGCTGAACTGGGGCTGGCTGCCTCACTATGTAATTGATCTGACCAACTATGGTCTGTTGAACATGCTGAGCTGGCTTGGCTTGGTTCAGCTGCATGCTGGACTGTCCTTGGGCCTGGAGAAGAAGCTCCAGATCCTTTTTCATCTCCTCCAGTTCAAACTGGTGATGCATTATGTCCAGGCTCTGCTGGATGACTTGTTTGTGAGTGTTCTCATTCTGACCTGACGGTGGCGATGCTGGAGGCAGCTGCTGCTGCGGTGGCTGCTGCAAGTGGTGAGACTTTATCTTCTGAAGGTGGCCAAGCTGCACTTGCACAGTTGATGTCTGCAAAGCAGTCTGTGTGCGGAATGGCTGTGGATGGCTTGTGTGAACTTGCTGAGCTTCATGCGAAACAACAGCATAACCCAGAGGTGCAGTCTGCTGCAGCTGCTGGGGTGGTAAGTGCTTTCCCATCTTCCCGGACGTGTTCTCCGACTCTGACCGTGACTGCTGCTCCAGCCCAGACTGAGTTAGCTTCAGAGGCTGGGGAGCATCCCTTTGTTCTTTGTCACGTTGCTGCATGCTGTACTGAAGAGGAAAGTGCTGCTGATGCAGTTCGGGAGGTTGTCGAAAATTCTGATGGTGGTTTATGTTTTGGTGAGCTTTGTTTGGGTGAGGTACACTGAGGCAGTGGGAGCAACACATAGGCATATGACACTGAACTGCAGGTGGAAACTGATGTGGCTGGCTATTCACAGGCTCCAGCTGTGATGCTGGGGAACGGTGCCCATGATACAAGGATGTCTGTAATCCTTGCACATTTCCATAGAGTGGCACATCTGGATGAGAAATGTGTCCACCTTCCATAGTGAAGCCTCCTGGGGGGGGGAAAAGCAAAATTACTCCCTCCCAAGACCTTGACAAATTTACACAATACAAATTGTAGACGACCACCATTCCCTTGTCTTCCATTCAGATATAAAAGGGCTCATATCCTATCCAAACAGTTCTTAAATATACTTTCAACAAAAAATTTTCAAGATTTTTCAGTGATTTAAAATCACACAAAACTCCCACTAATGTCCATGGAATTCATGATTGAAATACCAGCAAATGCTTTGAAAAATTACCCTCAACTTACATTATTTTAACTGATGGATATGGCCTGTACTTTTTTTTTTTTTTTTTAAACTAAACTATGAGCACATTTTCTCAGCCATAAGCACAGGTACAAAAGACCGCTTTCAGGGTGAAAGTGAGCAAAATAAAAGAGATTAATGTTATGTAGGAAAGAATCATAAAAGCTAGAAATAGAAATGACCTATGAACTGATCTTATCCATGCTTTTAGCCAAGAGAAGATTATTCCCTGCAATACTTCTGCTATTGTTTAACCCCTTCCAGTTTTAAATATCTTAAAATGGGATGAGAACCAACCCTTTATACCATTGATCTACCCACCAAACTGAATTTACTGTAAAAACCCACAGCACTTGGAAAATTTATTGCTGGTGGGAAACAAGCTGAAAGTTTATGCATTCATAGAATCATTCATTATATAAATAACATTGTCAATATTACACAGTCAAAATCTTAAAGCCATCTTTGTGCCCATTAATTGTAAGCATCTTAAGCACTGTTCAGATCCCATGGCCACCGAGGTATCTGTTAGTATTGTGCCCTGAGGAGCGCAAGCATAGCTGAGACCAGCTGTCCCTGGGTAAGGCAGAGGAAATAGCACAAGGCTCACTGCAGACACTCCATTTCACCCAGGGTACGCATTACAGGACTGCCAGGGTCACAGTGTTGTCATTACAGAGTTATTGCTTGCTGGGACAAAACTCTATTCAAATACATTAGGCAAAGTCAAGGCTGTTTGGTAGCCAGTGATGCTACATTTTAAGCAATTTTATTTAAAAGTTTATCCGTTTAGCCCTGCACAGTGTTTCAATTGAACTAGTAGTTGTGTTCTTACACTGTGATTTTCTAAGATTATAAAAGATTATATTTATAGAGGACATTTACAGGAAATGTTTATAGGGTATATATAAACATATATTTATATATAATATATACTTATATATATTTATATATAATGATGTCTTAATAGGGGAAAAGCATAAAAGTCTTCAGTCACAATAGCATTTCTTCAGGGTTGTGACAGGAAGAACTAAACAACTAAACTAGAACTAAAAAAAATGGACAGCACTTTAGGGAAAATCCTGTATTGTCTATATATGTCTTGTCTAGCATTGGGCACTTGCCTAATAAAGAACACTATATTTTTCTTACCAAAATTGGACAGTTGTTTAGTCCAGTAGGATGGATCCCAAGTAAATCTGATCTTCAGTGGAGGGCCTACGTCCGTGTTACAGTTTGTCTCTAACAAGCGCTGGATCTGAAATACAATCTGGTGACAAATCAAAGGATTATGATTTTATTAACAATTATAAAATCATAAGAAGTGTTTTAGTTGAGAATCATTAAATCCTTAAAACGTTTCTCACATGTACTGCAAAATTTCACTTTGAGAAAATAGTATTGCTCTTACCAGTTCTTTACTGAAGAGAAATGGGATGCTGTTTTTACTACACACTGCCCAGCTGATGAAGTTCTGTACATGGTCAACCTGTCTGCTTAAAACCACAACCCCTTGCAGTTGTTGCTCCAATTTCTGCTTCCTTTCACTTGTGATTTTCTGTTAGCAATGTGGAACAGTAAGAGACAGTTGTCATTCTTCAGACACGCATAATACATACAATCACTGGAATTATATTATGCACAGACAGTCTATAAGAATCTCTTTAAAGCATCAGTCAGAGAGAGAAAGCAAATTCTATTCAACAGATATATCCAAACTCAGGAAGAACAATGACTTCTTCAGGAACAAACTACAGCATTCTGGCCTCGGTTTAGCAAAAGAATGAAACACAGGAAAAGTGTAAAAGTCTGTCATATTTGCACCTGGACCTCTTTCTTGTCTGTTACAATACACAAGAGAGGAGACCTAAGAAAGAGTGTCAACATAGGGGAAACACACAGTGTTTCCTCAGAATGGTCTTCCAGTCTCCAGCAATTCATGATGTAGAGACCACAAAGACAGAGGCTGTATTATCACCCTCAGGGTATTTTTCTATCACATATACTTCAACTGGACATGCAAAAACTGAAGAGTCAAAACTGCAGGCTCTTTTACAGAAAGTAGACCAGAGGGTCATTTTCAAAACATATTAAATGTGGTGCTAGAGATCTTCCACAAATGAAACGTTAAAATCAAAAGCTGGTTTGTTTTGTAATTACTCAAAATGTGCGCACACATTCTCTGTAACTGCATTAGAAAATGCGGATAACATGATAAGCAAACATTGTGCCACTTCATCATAAATCCTTGTCAACCATTGATTCCACATAAAATTCTGCAATAAAAAGAGTATTTGAAAACATAAGCAAAGGGACAATAACATTCACAATCTATATTCTTTCCATCGGCACTGGGATTTAATTTTAATTTAGTTTAATTTCCCAAGGTATCAAAGAAACTAGCTTTACTTACTTCAAGTTGTTCAAGAAGGATGTTTGTTCGTTTATTGATTTCATTTATCAAAACCATCTTGGCCATTTTGATTTGATTTTCTACCTTTTTGTATAAATGTTTTACGTCAAGCAACCTATGGGGAAGAGATACATATCCCTGGATGAGCCAACTGGTATGTCATTTATTTGGTGCTTGGTAGTTATTTGTTACAAGAACAGATCTAAATATTGACAAAGAAATCCAATGAAAGTTGTACCATTTCTTTTAAATTCTCCCACACTTCTCCTCAAACATGCTAACACTGATTTGGGTCACCACAATATAAGAAGGACATAAAACTATTAGACGGTGTCCAAAGGAGGGCAACAAAGATGGTGAAAGGTCTGGAGGGGTATGAGGAATTACTGAGGTCACTTGTTTTTTTCAGCCTAGGGAAGAGGAGACTGAGGGTGACCTCATGGCAGCCTACAGCTTCCTCATGAAGGGGAGTTGAGGAGCAGGCGCTGATCTCTTCTCTCTGGTGACAGCAACAGGACCCAAGGGAAAACAGCATGAAGCTATGACAGGGGAGGTTCAGGTTGGATGTTACAAAAAGGTTCTTCACCAAGAGGCTGGTTGGGAACAGGCTCCCGCTCCCCAGGGAAGCGGTCATAGCACCGAGCCTGCCGGAGTTCAANTATGAGGAATTACTGAGGTCACTTGTTTTTTTCAGCCTAGGGAAGAGGAGACTGAGGGTGACCTCATGGCAGCCTACAGCTTCCTCATGAAGGGGAGTTGAGGAGCAGGCGCTGATCTCTTCTCTCTGGTGACAGCAACAGGACCCAAGGGAAAACAGCATGAAGCTATGACAGGGGAGGTTCAGGTTGGATGTTACAAAAAGGTTCTTCACCAAGAGGCTGGTTGGGAACAGGCTCCCGCTCCCCAGGGAAGCGGTCATAGCACCGAGCCTGCCGGAGTTCAAGAAGCGTTTGGACAATGCTCTCTGACATAGGGTCAGATTTCTGGGTGGTCCTGTGTGAACCCAGGAGTTGGATTCGATGATCCTCGTGGGTCTCCTCCAACTTGGGATATTCTATGATTTGACATGTTCAAACACCATGCCAAGAACAGTCCGAAGTGCTTTGTCAACAAGCACACACACAAGCCACAAAACAAACAAACAAACAAAAAAAAAACACAACTCACATAATTCAGATTGCCAGTTAACAACTAAGAAACTAAATAAAAGTTAATTTCCATTTAATGATTTCACTTTATGTTTGAAATGTTTGTTTCACATGGATCTCTCTTCTGCATTAATACAACCAACAGCTACCATACATAATAAATAGTCAAAATCTAGTTCATATAATAAAATATTTTCACTTTTATACTAGTCTTGACTGGAAATGCAGATTGTTTTGAGTTTTTTTTTTTTTTTTTTTTTGGAAGAAATAAGATTTTTAAAAATCATCTTTATTTCTATTTTTTTTCAAATTCTAGTTCAGAAACAGTAGATTATACAGGGAAATCCTTGAACTTTGAAGTCAGCAGTCACATGCTTCATAAGGACTATGGAATCCTGTATTACAATGCTGTGACATTTGAGTACCATTTAAACATAAATTTGATATTTTTAATATTCATATTTCCTCCCCTCCAAGAAAAAAAATATAGCATTTGCTTTTACTTCTAGTAAACTCTATTTAGGGAAAGTAATATTTTTACACATCATTTACTTTCATGAAAAAAAATACTTAATTACCTGTCTTCAATCTGTTTAGCTGAAACCTGAATTCCATTTTTTTTCTCTTCCACTTTAGCTATGACATTTTCCAGGATAGCTCTCTGATTTTGCAAAGCTTCATCAAGATGTCTGAACCTGCAAAAGAAGGGAAAATTTCCCCACCATGTTTTCTGTTTATAAGTAACTATTGACAAGCTAGATGACGACTTGGTTTTTCTTTTATAAGCTCAAATAAAGTATTGTTTACATTTCCTGCTATTATAAAAGTTAGAGGGAAACTGCTGGATCTAGTGTCACTACCACAGCATTGCACCACTAAGCAAAACCACCCACTGCTAGGTTTCATCTGTTGCTCCATATTTCCCTTGGGTAGAGCTTGTTTCTCTCTGCAGCCAAACTCCACTAAGGACTCAGACAGATGCACCCCTCAAAAGGATCCATTTTGCCTTATCTGCAAAGCCTGAATCCCATGGTGAGAGGACATGGAGGAGTGCTAACCACTGGACTTTTTATTGGACACAGCTCGTACATGGCCTAAACATAGGTCTTAGCTCTTCTTTTCCTAGCAGAATAGTTCAAGTACAGAGGCATATATCTATTTAAGAAATAAAGGTCACTCTAGATATCTGGTGGATTGCCAGAAAACCTAGGTTTAAATATCTTAAAATTTGTGCTTAAAAACTTCTTTGCCAGCCTGAAAATTATTTACATAATTGAAGGTTGGCAGTCCATGCTGATTAAGGAGTTTATAATGCATGACTTGTTCAAAGGGGGCTTAGCTGGACCTGAGTTTCCAAACCTGTACACTGAATACTCAAACAGGGTCATCCTTTATTTATCTGTGCCTACTGCTCACTATCCAACAGCTTTGCCTATAGCACACGTACAGTAACCTGTAACCCAGTGCCCTGTAACCCAGACAATCCATTTTTAACTGTCACAGGTACCTCCTTTCTCAAATTTCTCCTGCCTTCTTCCAAACATAATTCCTGTGGATTGACTTTGGCTTTCTGTATTTGGAAGCAGAAGCTATGTGCCTGAAGCAGAAGAAATTGGTATGTTCAAGTCCATTGCTCTCAGATGGACAGTTTAGGGGAACAGCTCCCTTAATGTCTGTCTGGACATGATCTCCTGCTTCTTTCCTACTACAAATGCTGTGACAGCTATCCCAAACTTTATCACCCTTCATAGAGGCAGGTACATCTCACAGAAGTTCTTTCTGTCACAGTGCATAGGTAATTTCTTACATGGCTCACACCTCTGCTGGCAAACAGCAAGTTAAGCAACAGTCATGTTGTCTTTGGTAAAGACCAACAGAAGTAGTTGGACTGTGCTAAGTACAGAGTTCAACTTGCAATTAGTTTCTCATGATTGCACTCAAAGATACATGCATACACAGCATCTGGCAGATAATACAGTTGGGAAGGTGTACACTGCTGAGCGCTGTGTATGATTCTGTAAGGGCAGTAACCCACATGTTATGCTGCTTGGGCATAAGACAACTGAACTGAGTTTGCTGAGACTTTGAAGCTGGACTAGCCTACAATTTCAGCTGACAGGAAAAGCAGATGGAACAGTCTTAAATCTAAATTATCTATGTTTTTAGATAGGACTATGAAAAAGACATTAAGCAATCAGTATCTGGTACCTGTGTTCCTTATGCTCTGTCAGAAGGCAGCTGCGGCATGTAAGGATATCACAGGTCTCACAGAACAGCTTGAGCGGCTCTTGAGCATGCATTGGACAAAGTAAGGAAAATTCACTTGCCTCATCTTCAGTTGCTGAGGAACGTAAATCAATGGTATCATTGACAAGAATTGCTCTTACATTTCAGAGCTGCCAAACTCTCATAATTTTATTGAAAACCTTGATGTTATTTCTAAAGGCTCAGATTTTTGAACAATCTGATTATATGAAACATCCCCCCCCACCCCAATCTTGTACATCCTACAAGCTGAGCACATCAAAGAGATTCAGAAATGAATAATCGGACCTCTGAACTTTCATGACTTCTAAATCTCATGATTTTGGGGCACCTGTTTCATGATTTCAAATATCCCGATCTTGCAAACCAAACAAAATTGTACTGTAAAATGTAGAAAAGCAAATATATTAAAGAAGCTTGCAGTCACAGTAAAAAGCAAGGAAATCCTTTATTCTTAAAATGTCACATGGGGAACTGTTTTTCACAAACTTGTTTGGGTTCATTGTAAATGCAGTATGTAAACTTCAGCAGCCAGGGGATATTGACATTACGCACTAATATATGTTCTTATAAGGATTTTCTAAATAGTAATGCGATGAAGAGTACGAATGGTCAGTGGATATGTAAAGTGGAAGTGCTGCTCCTATACAATCAATTCTTGCTTTCTTCCCTGGATATGGCAGAATTGTTTTAGAAGGAAGGAACACTGTCAACGACAGAATGCTAACAAACACAAAACAGTGGCAAAGCAAAACCCCTTCCACTGAAGTTAGACATTCACAAATACATCCACGCTGATATTAACAAACAACACAAACAAACAACACAAACTCCAAACCCCAAATCCCCAAACAAAAGACCTCAGTGACTTATTTTATCAATCAGCATAAGGACCACACATCACTAGTATTGGTGAAAACCATTCTTGGCTCAAAATGGTCTAAATGCCCAAGCAACCCTAAAGTACAGTGACAGATTTATTCAGGTCACTGTTCAAATCCTCTGTCCACAGGACCATTAATGTTATTAGCAGATAGGCATTTATACGGGGAACAAGAAGAAAAGCACATAATTGCATCTCAAAGTTTTCCTACTAGGACAATATCCTCTTACTTTTGAGCAACACATGAGAAATTAAACAAAACAATCATCTTCAGGCAACATTTATTTATACAAACTTTAAATAAAATAAAAACATTACCTTTTTATATAACATTTTTGCTAATATAAAACAAGAAAAATGTTTCCATTTTCCTACACTAAAGCCATCTTACTTATCTAAATGAAAAAAAAAGTGTTTTGTTTGTTTGTTTGTTTCTTTTCCCAGGAACAAACAACTTGACTACAACTATCCAAGTTAGATTCTTGACAAGAACCTCACTTGAAGAACAGGGAAACTGCAGTTGCCCTAAATTCTGAAACATCATTTGAATCACCATTTTCTACAGCCTATATTTTCTTTATCTAGGGTGGATAAAAAAAAAATCTCTTGAATAATAAAAAGTTTTAAATCTCTCTTACTCTGACCAGTTGATACCAACTATAGAAGAGTAACCTCATCATAATAACGTATAGGATTCTATAAGCCAAATCCTAAAGTCAAAATAATACAGTGGGCTCCACCTGTGTTTATTCCTTGTTCTGTTCTCCTTATAAAGCAGGATGATAGGGCAGCACAAACAACTCCATATGAGAGCAAAGTATAAACATGAATCAACTCTATAAAACCACAACACTTATTTTAGGCTACAAATTGCTTACATAAGTTTAGGTTAGCATACTCCTCAGTATACTCTTAACTCAGTATACTCTTAACTCTAAGTAAAGAAAATAATGAGCAGTAATAGGGAATGATCACCCTCTCTATGGATCATTACTGTATAGGGATGAGACATTTGCCGGTAGGTTTCATTTGTGCTTGCTGATGGCAATACACCGATCACACTCGGGAACCACGTTTTTCACTCCAGGCTTATGAAAGGAACATCCTATAGAGGTCACAGCCTTTTGCTGCCTGTGACTACCCCTCCCACAGCTTGCCCATAAACATGGGAATTGCTTTATGGCAGTTTCCTGAAGGAAATTACCCAGAAGGGGACAGAAATACTGCAAGGGCAAGTACAACAGGTCTTGTAGCTTAACAAACCATAGCCTCCCACTCCACAGACTGAAAAAGTACGTGGAACAGACTGTGTCTGTGAAAAACAAACATCCAAAATTTTTCAAATAACATGGAATGCTTATTGTGGCAATGGCAAGTTCAGATGCCAGAAGGTACAGAAAATCCCATAATCTCTCATTTACACAGACATACACTTTAAAGTCACACTCACACAGAGCACAGTGTCTCTGTCAGAACCTCTGACTGCTCCATTTTCAACTGAATAACTGATATGAGAAGAAACGTAAACATTCAAAGCATATCTTCAGTACCTGTGCAGCCTTTCAAGGATACAGACAGGAAGCGGTCTCCAGTTTCCTTGCCATGTCTGTGTTCCTCTGTACATGTGCTGCACAACCACTTATTGCAGCTTGTACAGAGACTGTGAGCAGGTCTCTTCTCTTTACACATGGAGCAGCTCTAAGAACAAAAAGTGCAATCACATATGTGGATAAAAATTAGACTGTACAAGCTATCTTTAACAGACTACGATTCAGATTGGTAAATCTATTGTTATTTTGCTTCCTTAGATTAGAGCAATTCAAGTGATTTTAGGAGTTCAGTTATTGTAAAAGGGAACAAAGTAAAATTAAGACTCAAAGCTCTTAAATCATATTGGTTGTCTTTCTGTGCTCTAGCACAATGGTTATTTGTAGGTATAAAAATCTACAAAATCTATAGGCTAGGGTACACACAATACAGGAATACCCACATAATCCTAATAAAAATCTTATTTCCTACTCTCTAAAGAGTTGACCAAAAATGAGCTCAATTCATATGTTGATATCAAGTGTGATGAACTGGAGACATAAGAAAGACATGGAAACATCAGATAAACTGGAACTCGTAACTATCATCTCTATTAATTCAACAATTTAGGAAATGTCCTTTCTTATAGGCCATGTTGTCTGGAACTGTCACTAAAGGTGAAATGAATAAAGCAGCATGTCAGCGAAGAGGGTGATTTGATTCCTTTGTTACCCAGAATGAACTCAGGAGTTATTTCAAGGCAGCTATAAAATACCTTATTTGAAACCTCCTAAACACTAATATTTCTGACATACTGTAGCCACAAATATGTATTAATGTACAGAGTGAAAATAGTGATGTAATTTTATCATCATCAAACCATAAAAGCTTTGCCACCAGTTTATCATCAGACTCAAATATTTCCTACAGTTACAAAATATTTACTGTAGTTATGTATAGTTCCTGAATATTACTACTGCTATCACAGCTACTCAAGCAGCTAATAATAGATGTCAAAGTGACTTCCTTGTGGTGCCCTTTCTGTAGTGCATCAGCTTATCTTCAGTATGGTTTTGTTACGATTGCATCCCCACTACTCTGATGGGAAACACAAAGAGAAGTATATAGCAGCAGGCATTCAGTATGTAGGCCCTGATGCAAGCCCCGGTGAATTTAAAAGAAGAGTTTCTCTTTGCTGTGTCTCAGATCATGACCTTAGAAATACTGAGGGAAGAAAACTACAGTTCGTTCTTTGCTGGTCTTCTTAGTGTTAAATCACAGCTTTAATACTAAGTGGAATATTATCCATATCCACCTCACTTTTGAGACTCAAGTTTGGCTCAAAGGTTTTATTTTTGTTCCTATCCATTTAAATTTTACCATTCTCTTCAAATCAGCTGGAATTTCACAACAGGTCTCTTATCAACTCATTGTTAAGAGTTTCTAAGTATTTCCAATCTCTTTCAAAGAGATTGGGCAATTCTTGACAATACAACAAAAGCAAATTTTTAAATGTGTTAGATTGTCTAGGCAGGGAAGTATTCATGTAAGCCATTACACCATTTCAGCCATTTGCTACTCAGCAATGTTTTCCAAAACGTACACGTAATAATTTAAACCAAAAAGCCTAATATAACTTACATAACCAAAATGCAAAGGTACTTATTCTGGGAAGCAAAGCCTGTTATAAAAAGAGGCTAAATTAAAATGTAGTTGTGAAAGGCCTGCTTGGGAAACAGGTCACAAGTTCAGAGGCGCTCTGCCTTCTCAGTAATAACCAAAACTGCCTAATCACAGGTTTACCTACGACTGTTCAGCTGTCACACAGTCTGACTAGAGTTTACGTTGACACTGTACTGTATTAGCATTATTTTTAAGTTGCAGGGTACAGAGCACTCCCAGAGTTGGGTTATTTATGATGTAGAAACAGCCTTTTGACCAAGAGATTCTGAACTGTGTATTTTTGAAGTTTCTGCAGCTTGTAAATAGCACATTCTATTATTTATGCTTCTCTATCTTGCTTCCAAACAGTTTGTTATGAGCCTTGACAGATTCCCATTTGAACATGTTAGGTAAATTAAGAAAATGATGGCTGTTCCGCTGTGCTTCAGCTGGATGAGGTGGTGCTTCTCCCTTTGATATCACCAATAGTAAAACCATGGCTTTAGTTTTGAGGGGAGGGTGGTTAAAAGACAGTAAGTAAGGCTTACTGTTACATGACTGTCAAGACAAAGGAAGCAAGCCAAAAAGCTATTACGAAGGTTCCCAAATCTCTCTAGGGTGCTCCTGTGCTCCAGTGAGAATTCTGCTTTACCAAACTCCTCTTAGGACTCCTAAGAGGTTACAGAAAATAAAAAAATTATTTTAAAGAAGGTCTGAGAAAATAATCTAGTGCTTTTGAAGACTTTAGATATTCTCATTTGATTTCATTTCTACACCAACTCTCATTGAAAGGTAAATGAAGTTAAGTCACAGTAATTAAGAAATCCCAGCATATACATAATGGCATTCTAAACATTCAGCAACATGTTCTGAATTTTGTTCTTCTCTTTGCAGAGTGAACAGATCTCTGTTTTAAAGCTATGTTGCGCTCTTCAAGCACCTTGGATCTGAAGATGACAACATGCTTTGCTCGCATTGATTTTTTTAATTCCCCCAGAGCACTCCATGAATTAGATTACACATTCTTTACTTTTTAAAGATAAAGAAAATGAAACACAAATGATTGACAGGGAAGAAGTACATCCCATCTATGCTTGTTTGCAACTATATCACTAGGTCACTCACATAACTTAAAGCACACTGAAGCCTTCTGCCCAGGGCAGAATTGACCTACAAATTGTTGCTGTACCTACAGGAGTTCAGAGGAGTGGAAAGATACATCTTCCATCCTACATTATAGAAAAAGCGTTCCTCTCTACCCAAAGGCTCTGAAACTGACTACCCAATGCAGCTATCCAGTTTCCTTAGGAATCAACAAAAGTGCAGCAGAAACAGACTGAGGTCCAGGATCCGTTTCAAAAGGTGAAGTCCAATATCCCTGCTTCTTTGTTACTAGCCCCTTGCTTTGGATCACACTTTGGATAAAGCAGTCAGCAGATTACAGATTAGTTTTGACAAGTTTCCAGCTGTTTTAACTCCTAGCTACAGGCAATACTACCACATTCTGAATTTTCTCTTACTTGTGCAAATAATAGAATACCGTACTGCAGTAGATGGGTCAGATACACACCTTCCTCTCTCTTTCTCCTGGCATCCCAAAGAAGCAGCAACTAAAATATTGTCACAATTGACCTACTTTTTAACTGGGTATTTCACACAAGTGAAATGCATATATACCGTGCCAATACAAGGCCAAGATAGTAATCTTATGCCTTCCAATTATCTTTTGCATCCATTCCCCAACGAGAAACTGAAATGCGATGTGACTTTTTTTTTTTTTTAATCATTAAAACAGACAATCAGAAAATGATAATCCCCCACAGGATCTAATGAGGTAATCTTGGTATAACCATTCAGCCAATAGTCTTTGCTTCTGTTTACTTTGTATTGAGAGCAGAAAGGGGATAATGAGGAATCCAACAGATCCATTATCTTCTAAATAATACATAAGCAACATATAAACAATAATTATAATATATAAGCAATAATTACAATAACATAAGCAATAAAAAATTGTCACATAGATTCAGTCCTACATCAGTAGCATCAATATTTTAAGTAAACTTAAAATTTAAAGCTTAAAAAAGCTTTAAAATTTAAAACTTAAGTCAAAATCATTCTTCAAATAAAGTTAGAAGAGTAATATGAAGGCAGTATGTCCATCCATAGTAGCGATGTAATTACAGTGCTGCATAAACAAAATGTAAGAGCATCTGTTGTTCAATGTGATTTGCTCTGTTCATCAGTGTCAATCTGATAGTGTTTTAACAACTCACAATGCACTCTACTTAGTGGTTTTCACTTACCTTTGCCATAGCTGAATTATCAGTGTGAAAGTCCTTGAGAAAGAAATTTTCAACTACATCTCTTGCAAAGCAGGTCTGTTTACACACAGGGCAGGAAAGGATACCTGCATTTAAAATAAGTAAATAAATAAAACAACGCACCCCAGCCATGTGAACCAGGAAATTATATAAACCACACTTAAGTATTGCTGGCTTTTTTTTTCTCTCTCTCTCTTCATCACACCAACACTTAGTTCCAGGAAACTAGAGGCATTCTTCAAGCCTTAAGTTACTTGTGGCTAGATCTAGTTCAACACATGCGGAAGAAAAACAAAGCAACAAAATCCCTAGAAATACACTATGGTTCAGGTGATTTATCTCAGTATTTATCACGAATACCCACATGTCCAAACTCCCATGAATTTATCAGGGCTTACAGCTTTGATAAAAGCTGAGTTGCACTTTAAGCTGTATACTCTTGTTACAGACCTACTTGTGCTTTCTGATACTAGCTACAGTTCTTCTAGACCAGCTTTACATTACCAGAGGTACAACAAAACATAAAATACACATTGCCTTATACTAGTTTTACAGTACAGCATTAAAGCATTCCAACGGAAGTCATAGAGAAGTAGCAAGCTGTTAGCAGAAGCAAAAACTCAGAATAAAGGTACAAAGTTTCATAAATAAGTCAGAACTGCAAAACATCTACTACAGCAAATCCACAGGCAACAAAACGTGATCAAGCTGTGTTCCACTGACACCCCTGAAGCAAAGCGAGCAGCATAAGCAGCAAAACCTGGCTCCACCTTCATTAGCTACTGTGCAACTGAGATAAACCCTCGTGTGTGCCTGGGCTGAGAACTAACACTGCAGTTCAAGAAGTTGTCCATAACTGTATGACTGCATTTTTGCATCTCTGCTATTTCATTCCTAGACTTCTGGGGCTAGGATTCATTTTGCTAGAAGATCTAGTGCTTTTTTGAAAAGGGATGTGCATATTTCTGACCACATTTCTGCAAACTACTGAGATGTGAATCCAAACCTTTAGAGGTGGTGATGTCAGTCTATTTTTACCTTATCTTATCGAGTCTTTTTTATATCTAAGTCTTTCCATTCTGTTGAGAACAGTATTTTAATGCTATTCTCACCTTGTCAAGTGATCCATTTACGATAACTAATAGCAGCATTTTCCATGACTAAATGACACAACCTCACTTAAAGCAAGTTTTTAAAAGTAAGCTCAGTTACAGCTTTCTACTGGACTGACACTGTTCAATGTGCTCTTTCCTTAAATTATTTTTAAATAAGGAGGGTGTCTTGGAGATTAATTCTTAAGTTGTCTATTACTCTTCACATTAGATGGTTATGAGAGACATTCATGTTTTCCAGGTGCTTAGTATTACCTGCCCTTGTGATACAGCTCCTGCAGTCCCTGACCAGAAGCACAGTTCTAACCCTGAATGCCTCCCATTTTCAGATCCGGGCTACCGTTATTTTAACACCACCACTTTACATTGACAGAGACACATAAACCCCAAACCCTTCCTACATTACCACTTCTGACAAAAGCGCTATGCAGTCAGATGCCCGAATAAGTTCACTTTCTTTCATAAATGCTTTGGAAAAAAAAAAAAAAAAAAATCTTTGCATTGTGGCATCTCCTTTGAAAGAGGACATCTTAGAAAGAATTGCTCCCGCAAGGCTTAGGCCTTGTTAGCCCTACTATTGTAATAAAAGCAAAAGTATACTGTTTACTATTTTCCAAGGTTGCATTTACAACAGAACTGTGATTTGGGGGCTCAGCCGGCAGACTGAAGCCTACCTTGTACTGGTTTAACTGTGCTTTATCATCCAACACTGGGTGTTCACGCAGATGTGAGAAAAGCAGGCGGTACCACAGGTGGCCGTGCTACTCAGCTACAAGTCACCCCAGGGGAAAGGGCAACGCAAGCAACTGCCAATACTTTGCTCATCTCCTGGGTATGTAACTTGAGACTTGCTTAAGGGCGTTCTGGTGACAGGAGTTACAAAGAGGCTAAAAATTCATTTGATAAAGATGCCCATGATGGCAGAAAGCTGTAGAAGTCTCAAACTCTTCCTTCCCTTTGCATCCTTAATATAAGGAGTGCAGCTAAAAGGATATCTTATTTACCTACAATATTTGTAGCTAATCACCTTCATACGTTACACCCTAGGACAAGATGCCTTTATGTTAGTCACACTGTAACCTCCCCATGCTTCGCCAAATTATGGTTCTGCATGTCTTTTACACATTCCATTAACAGCTCGGTTCTCTAGAGAAATGTAACAACAGTAGGAGCACTGCAGTGCTTAAGACAAGATGCATTATACTGACAGTGCCCTCCTACTCCTTGCAAATGCTGCATACTACAAGTGTCAGTGAATTGCAGTGCTAATCCCTAGAAGGTGAAATAGTTTTCAAGTTTCCATGTGAGCACCTTACAAAGCAACTCAGTTATTACAGCAGCAGCAGCAGACAGATACATTTTGATTGATAATCTAGGAAGCAAAAATCCTACTTTGCAGGCAGCCTCTCAAATAAGTCTAATAGGACTTGCTCTAATTCTTGGTGCAGTTGATAGGAAACCATCTACTGACTTTACAGGGAATTGCCTCTAGCCCTTTGAGACCTTGAACCAGTTTCTTACTCCCATAACAGCATTGTCCAAGTAGTGCCAGTTCTTGATCTGGCTAATACAGAGAGAAAACCTTCATACTGAGACTACATAATATGCCACAAATTGACCAACGAGGAAATTATCAACAGGTTACTTCCTGAAGAAATGCATGGCTGTCACAGTTACTCCTTCACTGACACACCATACAGGTGAGCACACTGTCTTACACAAAACATTTCCGGGAACAACTGCTTACTGGGAAACAAAAGCGGTGCTCAGGACTTTGCCAAAGCAAGGACAAGTTCTGTCAACCCTCCACATAAGGTTAAAAAAAAAAAGTTAATATTGAAGTTACATATTTTATTACATTCCAACACTATCCAGTTAGTGAAGAATTTTACATCAAATTATATCGGTTGAATGATATTTAATGTAATGCTCACAGCCTCAGGCTAGTTCTTGTGAACTTTAAATTGTACTAATCCATTTCAAACCAGCGAAGTATAAAATACATTGTATAAGGAATGCATTAATTTAAGAACAGACAATACCATCTTTTTAATATTTTGTTTTAAAGAAAACCTCAATACTTTTCACTTTAAGAAAACATTTTTCATGCACAGATTTCAGTTCTGCACAAAAGCCTCCTTAAACATACTGAGAAATGCGAGGGTATTGGGAAGTTTAGAATAGTCACCATTTTGAGGGTGCACGACACCACTGCTGATTAATATCTGGGGATATCTAAAAGCAATGCCCAGGATGCCATGCTAGAAATTTTTCCCATATTTTAAATCTTGGTTATGCTGCTGAAATCAGTCTTGTTACAAAGATATACATGGAGCAAGTCACACACACAAGTCAAAACATTGCATTAGAATCACTACCACAGACCATCAAATGAGGTACAGCTTTGATTGTGTAAGTGCCAAGTGTGTCTCAAATATCCAAGTAACTTTGAATTACAGCGATCTCGAACCTAAAAGTCCCTTGAGAACACACAGCATGTTTAGATCGCAGCTTAAAAGAATACAATAAAAACAAAATCAGAACAAACATTATAAGTTAACAGGAAAAATAACGGGGACACCATGGCAGTACTATACTGTAAACAGTTTCCTACTTGTAGGAGAACTAATCAGCAAGCACCTTTTCACCCGTCCTAATGCTGAACTGTATATTTAAGACTCCATTAGAAGCACAGAAGACATTTGCATCTTGCTAGAAGAGGGATTCCCTGAATGTGGTAGCTTTGGAGATCATACTTGTTCAGCTACTTGGACTTCTCATTTCATTCCTTTTCCATTTAATAAAAATCTGTGCTCCCTGGAAACACCCAACCTTTCTTAATATAAATTCCCAAAAGATCTAACGATAGATTGGCATAATAAATACACTACAGAATGGTTTGTGAAGCAATTGTCCTGAAATTAAGCAAACATTTACAGAGATGTTTACAAATAGCCACAAGCAGCAGCTACTTCAACAATACAAAGCGAGCACATGCTGCTATGCTTGTGCTCAAAGTACAAATCACTGGTAAAGCACAATTTCCTAGAAACCTCTTACCTGTCCTCTGGACAAACAGTCACTTAGCTACACACAAAGTCACTTGTGTCAGGAAGCGGAGGTTATTAAGCAGAACTGCACACATAGCGTGCTCCCTGGAATCAGGCTCTGCCTTACTGCAGATCGAAGTGGTGGCACCTTCCACAGAGCATGTGGGGCTGCTGCCCCCTTTGCAGTGAGAAATGCTGACAAATCAGCAGGGCAGAGAGATGTACTGGCCCACTCTGAAGTGCATGGTATTTTTCTCTTGCCTTCCTTCTTGCTTTTGCCTTTCTGAGATTCATTCAGACCTCTGTTAACTTGCCTTGGTTGTATTTTTCCTGAAGTGGTGAAATAAAAATCCCATAGAGAGAATGAATAGCAGCATCCTACTTCCCTTCTTTCCTGGGTCTTCTCTCAGTCCTCAGAGTAACCTGGAGCAAGTATGCAGAAGGAAAGAGTAGAGCTTTTCCAGACTCAGGTAGCAGCAGGTCTTACAACAGCATTCATTCCCACGGTACACTTGCAGACCATTCCCTAAATATTTTCCTTGCCTTACTTCCTTACCACTGCCTCTAAACAACTGTGTTAACTTGTTTTAAGAACCTGTACTTTGCAGACAGCTCATTTAAATATATCATTATTACAGCACCGTGGGTGAAGGGAAGAGTAGTCAGAAGCCCTAGAGACTCACTGTTTGCACGTATGAGAATGATGCAATTTCTGGATCTAAATAGCAATCCAACATGGAATTACAGGATTCAAACAACAGAGTTTACATATTAAGAGACCAGGAGCCAAATTCAGATATGATGCAATCATGATGCCCAAAGGAGGTCCATTATTGTTATCAAAATCTCCAGACGAAGAAAAAAAAAAAAAAAAAACCACGAGCTGTTGACATAAACTACATAGAGTTTGTATGTAAACTATACTGACAGGAAGAAGATAGGAACATTTGCATAAATTATTTTTTTTAGAAGTTCATTACTTCCTGCTGCTTATCCATTGAAATCATTAGTTATGACACCAGACTTCATCATTAAACAGATGGGCATGAATTCAGAAAGGCTAGCAAGGATCCTAACGATGGGTTTGAGCCCTGTTTCAGTGATATGCGGGATAAAATCCTATTTTAGAATGATATGCAGGACAAACCACAGATAAGCTATTCTCAATGTATTTGAGTTATCAGGCAGTATTGAGCAAGCACTGAGGTTCACTTTGTATTGAACAGACTCCCACGAAGTTTCATCACATGAGGGATGTGGAGGAGTAGTCTTACACCTGCATCCTTCCAGGGCTCCACTACTCCTTCTGTGGTAGGCTACTGCACATGAACATCACCACAAAAGCCACCAGCACTAGAGAAGAACATACACAGAGAGGGGTATGTGTTAGGTTTACATACACACACACCTTGGAGCCCTGAAAAGCTTCAACAGCAGACATGTACTTTGCTGAAGTAGTTTGCAGCCCTTTTTCATAAGGCAAGTGCTCATTTCCACTCTCCCACTCCCATCAGCAATAGTAACTAGACAGCAGGTTGGGGAAAATGGAAATTCAAAGTGGATCCAGCAGTCAGACAGTCTGGACACTCCAGCCCCATATCTGGGATATCCAAAATCAGCTTTCAGGAAAACAACAGGGTTCTGCCACCAAAGCCCACTCAAGCCCTAACACCTCGCAGGTCAGATCTCTTACATCCCACAGCAGTCTCATTTCTGTTAGTGAAAGCTTCAGCACTGCACTGGACCCACAGAATAGTAAATGGACATCGAGGTAGTGACCCTTGTACAGGCTGTTCCTCTGTAAAAGTACAAAGATCTAAAATTTTTGAGTGCCCTTAAGTTTTTAATCCACCTGTATTGCAGCAATTTGTAAGTGTCAGAGCTGTAGATAATTTGCAGCAATTGTCCCTGAAAGTGCAAACTAACCTCTGCACCGCATATAGAAACTGAGTACAAAGACCTTTTGAACATCAAAAGCCTCTCCTCGCAGTTTTGTTTCAAGGTCTTCCAGTCTGGTCAGGTTTAAACAAAAAGAACCCTCAAGCTGGTTGTCTGGGAAATAAATCAATGCAGATAATTAACAACCTATTATTATCCTGAGAATTGATTAGCATAAAGAAACAAACAGTGGAGCTATCATACACACCACATTTATACTTGCTGTCCACATGTTGCACCTATTCCTCCACTCTTTTTCCTCCAACAACCATCAGAATAATTATTCTCAGAGAGCATTAGCTACAGCTCAAGCTGCAGGCATAATTTACACTTCCTTAGAGACCCAATTACAGGTTATAGGAAACGGTTCTGAAGACAGCCTCCCACTCCACATCTTTGTATTTATTTAACTAACCCCCCATTGTTTCACCTTCCTTTTGGATCTGGCATCTGAACAACTGTGCGAGAAGGGCTCAGTATCCTTAGATCCATTTTAGGATGACTAAATAAATACTTTACGAACAGTTTCCCTCTTTGGAATAACCATTTTACTTCCCTTTTTAGAAATGAAACACATATTTGGTGTTAAGTGGATCTAATTAAAGCAAATTGGTGTTCTCCTTCAGAATTAATAGGAGTGATGCAATGCATCACTTGCCTTATATGATTGCATCAAGCTTATCTGGGGCCTCAAGATATAACAGCTGTAACACCAAGAAGGCCGAACTGTACTTCACTCTAAGCCTAAATATAATTTAAAGAACTGTGCAGAAATGTATTTTTTCTTACGTACAGACTTAGTACAAGATAAGGTGCTGTGTGTTGGCACCTGGAGTCTCCTCCTTCTGCCAGTATACCATACTGCTAATGCCAAAACATCATTCTGAAAACAAGCCTAGAGCCAAGGGAGTCCAAGCTCAACCTTCTTGAAATAAACCCCTTGAAGATAACTCTGGAGATAGTAAATGCAAGCATGACCAATGCTTGGCTGAGTTTTGGACGTCCCTCGCTAACAAGCCATTCACAATTGGGAATCCATGGTTACATAGCACCTGTCTTAAAGAGAAGTATAAATTTTCAGCTGGAAGTAACATAATGCAGCAAGTGGACACTTGTCAGCAGTTGAAGTCACATTTGTTCTCTTTAATAGCCTCTTTTCACTCAGTCTTACCAGTTCAGTTTGCATTTCTCTAATGTGTAACCCTGTCGCATTTTGTGGCACTTAAGTGGAGATCTCAGACCCTTTGCTGCACATGGAAAGCTAACAAGAAACAAGTGTGAACAGTTTTTGACTTCCGCACAGAATGTGGAAAGAAATTATGCAGCCATTTTCCACGACTTTAGTTATCCAAGCTAGAGAAGCACAAAAGGGCAAAGCATGTTTTTTAAATAGCATTTCAGAAAAAAATTGCTCAACACACAAGTTTAATGCAAAAACATAATACAATTAAATCCACAACTTCCCAAAGCAATTTATAAAGCTGGGCAACTGCTAACTGCATTTTACAAATGCAAAGTGTAATGTACAGGTTAGATTCAGTACCTAATTCAGTCACAAAACGGAAATAATACTAGGGCTTGATATCAGCATAAATCTGCAAGGTTTTCCAGTACATCTGTTCTGATCTGCCTTGTTCTCAGGGGCCTAAATTGCAATTTAAACTGTGTTTACCTGTGATTTTAAAAAACAACAAAAGAAACAGAAAAAGAAAAAAAACAGCTCTCAAGATGAGACAGTCTTCCAAACACGTGAACTTTTCACAACAGACCTCCACTGCTCTTCTTTCAGCTACTTCTGAAACTATTACATTGGTGATATTGAAAGTATTAAAACAACTTAAGTCATCAAACGTCTAAAGAATAGAAAGATCTGCAGATAAAGGGTAATTTATTTTGGCACCCACCCCCAATTCAGAAAGGAGGCATAAGCGCAGGAAATTGGATGAATTTGGTTTTGAATGTTTTCAGAACTCAGTGAGAAGGAGCAAGGCTCAAGAAGCTAAGGCAGCGTGCAAGAACCAATTGTGTGTTTTCACAGCATACTGTGAGTGGCAATTCACACAGGTGGAATTCATGAAGGAGCCTGGGAAAATTATCTGTGAAGTTTCCATCTCAGGAGATTTACAAATTTTCTCTCTTTCTCATTGGCAGTCCCTCTCTTTAAAACTCTTCCTTCCCATGCACTAAACAGACTGGAAGCACAAATCGTGCAAATCTATAGAGCAGAATAAAATATGGATTCTTTATTCAAATGAAGAAAGGAAAAAAAAAAAAGGAAAGTGACACTGGCCTGCAGAAAAAGAAATGAAAAACTGAGCATTTTAAAGTCCCCTTCATATTAGAAGCACCTGTAGGAGCCAAAATTACAAAGATCATTTTCTTGTTTCACTCAAGTTACTATCAAACTCTCAGTTCTCACAGCTTTGAATAAATTCTGACATGTATGCGGCTTTTCCACAAGAACTCAGTCTACCTCAGAGCTTTCATTCAGGAGTTGTCTTAAACACAAAGACCAAGATACAGGTATAAAAGTAAGTGTCCAACATCAATCACCATCAAGTATCAGGACCACTTACCTACATCTCTTCAGCAATCTCAATACAACAATAAACTACAAAACAGCTTTATGTTAGTATAGTACTATTTATAGTATGACATACCGAAACCCACAAATTAAAGCATGCATTTGCAGCAAATCTCAGATTGACTTCACTTGGAAATATATTCACGTTTTCTATTCTTATATTTTGCTTACAGAATTAATAGTAAGTAATAAATGCATTTTACTCACAGGCAATATTTCACACTTACTCAGCTGAAGTGGTTTAGCATTTGTTGTATTTACAGTTCATCAGTGGCACATACATACAATCATACTGAAAGATAACATTGAAAACTAAGTTGGCATTGTGCTACCTACAAGAGCAGATAAGATAAGCAGTGCTTAGCATCATGCCACCAGAAGATTTCACAAATTTATCCTGGCTGACCCATGGTGGTTGCAGTTTCAATCAATGATTTAAGAGACACAGATGTTTTCTTTTTGCTGCTCTTGTTGCTCATATACTAATCGAGTCTTTGCACCTGGTGTCTCCCTTCATTTACAGTGGGTCATCACTATTCATTACTTCTTTTCTCAATCATTTCTCTAATCTTGCTCTTTCCCACAGAAGTTCCCCAGCTACAAGAACATGAGGAATTAAACAGAGAAACATCAAGAATACAGAAATAAACTAGTCTCTGTTCCAATTTGCTATAGACAAATAATTCCTGATCCACACTCAGGTGCTCGAATAAACATCTACTATTTTAATGACTCATGAAAACCTACAGCTGCACTTCATCCAAGATCACCAAGTGGCATAAATTCTGTTTTCCACTTCGCAAACAAAAACAAGAGGAAGAAAGGAATAGCTTAGATGTCAAATGAGGATACATAAAAGTAATGTAGTAGCTGTTTTCAACACTGTTATATTATAAAGTAGGTCCCTCTGACTTTAAGCCTGGTGTGACCAGGCATTGAAAATTTTGAGGCATTTACTTGAAATGACTGCTTTGCTCTGTCTCCTTCTCCTACCTGTGCATCTTTTTGTCTGTACTCTCCAACAAATAGCTCTTCTCCTTTGTCATTAAGTTATTCCCTTTTCCTTTATCTTTTGTGTTCTGCTAGCCTTTCAAAGTGATCTCCTAACACTGTTTCTATTTGTTCTCAAACCTGAACTTATCTAGTTTATGTTATCATATCAATTCAGATTATCATCACCTCAGGGAAGGTATCTTCTCTTCCTACTTGTTTCTAAAATTTGCTTTGGAAGAGATAATAAATGATGCCACTTATTCATCTGAAGTTCAAAGCCTGTGAAAATACAAGTCATCTACATGCCTTTGCTCTTCTTATAAATTAGTAATGAGTCTGGAATGCTTCCCCATGGTCATTAAGCCCCATTCAGTTAAAATGACTGCATTCTGTGATCTAAGTCCTGTCTTATTCCAAAAAAGTCACGTTTTCTATTAGCGTCATTACTAAAAACTGTACAAATAACTTCAAGATTTCAAAAGCCACAGTCACAAAATACTTCTTCTTCTCACTAGCTTTAGTCATCTTGTTAGGGTGAGTTACAGTATGTCCTACGGTCATAAGGACTCAGGGTGAAACCACATTTACGATGAGATAAAAGGAAGGTGCAAAGAGTTTCAGCGCACTGCAGTACTCATATTCTAATAACAATTACTGTGTCCTCCTTTAGGAGCAAAGAACCAGATGCCAGTGTTTGCTGTGGTGTCTGCAGGGCCAGAAGGGGGAGAAAAGAAGGAATAAAACTCTCACCACAACCACTACTGTAGAAAGGTCCGACATGTCCAAAAGATTGAATAGAGATGTAGCCTAGCAACCACCTTGTAGCATTTAGTCATTTTTTAAGCAAAGCAAATATTCATAATGTCACACTTGGTAAATGAAACCAAGACCATCCTGGAAAATGTAAATGTTGCCTGACTGCGTCATTTCTATTCAAAGCATCTCTGTTGGATGGAAAACGTTCTGAAGGAGGCTTGTTCTCAATCCACCCTCTGCTCATACAAATCTTAAGTCTCCTAGTTTATTCTTTTAAAATAGTGCTTTAAAGGAATAGGCTACAAAAAGTATTTCTCAATCCATCTATTTTTATAATACTGTACTACAATCTGCGTAAGCCAAACAGAGATTCTTAAACATTACCTTCATACAGAACTTCATACCCAGAGGGAATATAGCTATATCCTTGAATCAAATCTGGAAGGCAGTCCTTACAGAAGGAATGGAGGCAAGGTAGCATTCTGGGGTCTCTCCTGCGCAGGTCCCATTTGCACACCAAGCAATTCCTCAGCAGATCCAGGGTCTCCACTGCTGTTGGCTGAAATTTGACATCAAAAACACGAAAGGTCGCAAAATGGCTCATGACAGCCCCTTCACTTAACAAAACACTTGATCACTCAAGTGCAAACTAGAAGGCAACAGCGGGATGCACGTTCTCAGAAACAACATTTACTTAGTCCTTTTGAAGAAAGAGGAAGTTCCTTGCAGCCGAAAATCACATACCCGCTTTACAAAAAAAGAATGTCTTTGCAGACTGTTGTGCAGGAAAGTGTGGTTTAAGGTTTACAAACCATGATCCCACTATCTCTCTATAGTACTTGCAACTTTTGTAAAAAAACTGAAGTAATCTGTTCTATTGATCTACTTACAAAGCTGTTACCAGCCTGAATTTTCACATGCTGTACATTTCCTGGTAGAAGCACTGAAACTGTGCTATAAAAATTATGATATTCTCTTACTGCTTTTATAATTTCACCACAATATTTTATAGCTTGCAGGTAAAGCAAATAATGATAAGCATAACTGATCATACCTCCGTCATTTCAGCAATGCCCATTAGAAAGCTGCCTTGATAAATGTAAAACATCCTCTGCCAGTCTTCTTCATAGAAATGTAATAAAATGCACTTCGCAGTGATCAAATTTCACCTGTCAAGATGACAGCAGATCAAATCATAGACCAAGTCAGAATTTTCTACAAGCAGGACAGCATTTTCCCTGCCAGCCTAAGCTCCCCGAGGTAAATTGAGTGTTTTGCAGTTCGTGTTCCATGCTTGATTCTGAAATTTATAGAGATGTCAATCAGACAGCCTGCAGAGGGAAACTTGCAAGTTGCACCAGAGAAGGAAAAGCAAATGCAGTCTCATCTCCCTTGGAATCACCTTTTCAGCTGACAGAACCTCCTTCCTGGGGCCACAGCCCCATGTAGCTGCCATTACCTTGGCATGGTGGCCTTGCCACCAGCAGTACGTAACTTGCAGCTATCTTCAGATTTCCCCATCACAGAAGAGCAGCAGCTCTAATCCTAGGGATATGTATTCTCTTGGGGGATTCCATCAAAAGGCAGATTCCAATAGAAATGGTTAGCAGACACATCTTTTTCTACAACAAAACAAAATTATGAAAGTCTCACAAGTTCACAACCAGCCTTTTTTTTTTTTGTGTTGCATCCTGAAGTCATTGCTATTTAAAATATTTTAGAAAAATTGGATCATATGTTAAAGTCTACATACTATTTCACACCCAAGGCCCATTTCTAAGAACCAATGAAAATAAGTAGATATCCATCAACTTTACTGCATGCACTTTGACAAATTCAAACCTACCACTAAAACTCATGACTGTAATTTCAAAACTACAGGTCCCTTTAGAAATGAGCTGTAGAAATGTGGTAATTATACCTGTAGTTTAAATAATAAACATTACAAAAGTGCTTATTATGTGAGCTCACTTTTATAGTGCATCTTCATCAACCATCTTTTGGGGCAAATGTGATTAGGGCAGCACGGCTTCTCAGCTTGCACCACCTCCTTTGTTTCTTGCAAGTACCGTTGCTAAGATGACAAACCAGAACCTACAAAAACATGTAATGTCTGCAATAGGAAGTTGAGGTCTTAAACTACCGCATTGTTTAGACAGAGAAACCACAGCCCAGGACCAAAGCATTAACGCACAGAGAATCAGTGCAAACACAAAGCCAAATATTGGGAAACGCTGTATCACCATAAAGGCCAAACCTGTGGCTGAATGAGCAGAAGTGGGTTACCATACATTTTAGTTTATGCTTTTTGCATAACATGTGAAACTATGTACAAGTTTTTTGGTGTGAAGAGGAAGGATGAGGGTGAGAAAAAGTGTTAAAAATTCCCTGCTGAGACAGGTATGCAAAGCAGCAATCAGGCAGCTACATTACCAGTGACTTGGCCTCGCTGACAGGAAACACCAAGTCCTGCAGCAGCGTGGAGAGGCGCTGCGAGGGAAAGAGGCAGGACGCGGGACAGAGATGGATGAGGACGGGGTGAGCTGCGGGAGGCAGCAGGCAGGCAGTCGCACCCGGAACGGGAAGAAAAGTCCCTAGCTTTTGGCTTATCAGCCCAAAGGAGGGAACGAAAGGCACTGTGTGGTGTCGGGGGAGCTGCTGCAGGACCCAAAGATCAGTCCCGGCCTCTAGAGGGCAACAGCCACCCCAAAACAAATCAAAGGGAAGCACCCAGCTACTACAGGACTGAAACTTCCAGTGAGGCATCTATGTTTTTCATACATGAGAAGTTTGTAACAGATATAGTCTCATAACTATATTACATATGTATTTCAGGGATAAAGTCTCTATGCATGACTTTCAGCATTCCATTTTCTCAGATTTAATCAGATGATTTTTTTGTACTTTCTTCCTTCCATTAAAAATGGATATTGCTACAGCATTCTTTAAAATGTTGTAACATTAACTTTGCGGGTTTCGTCTAGAATTGCTTCATTAGCAGCACCCCATCTCGTCCTTCCAGGAGGAACGAAGGAGTCACCGTGCTGGACAGCCGCCGCGGGGGCTTCTCACCAGCCCTCACAGCAGCTTCTTGCTGCGGATCTGAGGAGCTCAGACGAGGCAGCACTTTGAGCGCAGCGAAACCTGCCTGCTTTAACCGGGTTAAACTCCTCACGTGAGCAATCCCCAAAGCAGCTGTTTCAATATGAACAGGGGTCGAAAATAAATCAATGACAATGCAGAACTGGGATATTCTGTGATTCTATTCTGTGATTCTGTGATTTTTGTTCCTCACCCATCACCAAATCAGGACTCCAATCCCCACCACTCGATGACTTTGAACAAAAATATGAGGTGATGCGGTACGTAAAATTAATCCCATTAATAAAAGCAGGCGGTAAACGCAGTGAATTGCTATTTACTCAGCTGTCTTACCCTTGGAAGCATTCCCCAAATACTTGGGGACTATTCGGGGAACAAACCGTCAGAAACGGCTCGGTGGCAGGCGGGCAGTAAAGCCTGACCGAGACCCCCAGAGCCGCCTCCAGCGTGAAGGACCGAAGCCCCGGCAGCCACGCCACGCCACGCCACAGCGCCACGCCACAGCGCCCTGCTGCCCGCGCTGCCGCCCGCCTCCCTGAGGCAGCGCGTCTCGCCCCGCGCTCGCGCCCAACGGCCGCCCCAGCCGTCACCTCAGCAGCGGGCGCCCCCGCGTGCCCAACGGTCGCCC